>JAFNEN010000810.1:0-184660 GCA_019343175.1 Oedothorax gibbosus
TATTTTTCAAGCGTTGTGAAAAAACCCCGCCAACTGGCCCGTGATCACTTGTTGGGGTAAATCTTCCCCCAGCACGTGACCCTGGGGATCGTTTTAAAGGGTTTGGGCTACCCCACCCCATTCTATTATATTCTCTGAAAAAATCAGAGGGAAAAAATTTTGAAAATTAAAAAAAAGAAAAAAAAAAAATCATAAAAAAGGTTTTTTGAAGTGGGAAGGGACATAAACTCCCTTTTCAACAAGGGGGAAAATTAAAAATTAAAATTTTTCACGACTGAAAAATTTTTTCATTTTTTTGGGATTTGTGTAAAGTTTTTTTCCCTTGTGTTTTTTTTTTTTATTTTTTTTTTAAAAAACTATACTTATGCGTGTTTTAAAATGTTTTTTTTTAAATTTTTTATTATTGAACTGGGGGCAACCCCCTGCTCGCTATCGCTCGCCAACCCCCGGAAACTGTTTTGCGCATTTCCTTTGGGAAACCCCTTGGGCGTTTCCAGACTCGCTTCGCTGGGGGGGCCCCCACCGTACATTGAAATTTTTTAAGTCTACATTTATTAACCCTTTTTTAAATAAAATTCGGTTAACTAAAAAGCACATACCGGAAATTTTTCTCCAAATATGATAACCCCGCCAAATCGTATTATGGAAATTATATCCGGGGAAAGCCTTTAAAACGCTTAAAAACTATTTTTAAAAAAAATTTGAATTTTTTTTTTTTCCCAACTGTGAAAAAAATAGAACAAATATATGACGTAACTGGATTTTAAAGCAAATTACGTGAATTCCTGCGTTTTTTATTAACCCTGAAAGCGCCGGTCTAACCTGGGAAAAAGTTTACCCCCAAAAGGCTTCCACCTAAACATGAAATTCGCCCAAAGAAAGCGCCCTCAATATTAAAAGGGCTACTTCACCCCCCAAATTTTTTCCTGTTTTTGGTGTGACAGTGATGATGGCAAATTTTTGTGTGGTCTTTGTCCAGTTTCTGCCAAACAGTCCCCCAAAGAAGGCCCCCCCCTCAAGGAACCTCTCCCCTCAGAAGAAAATTAGGGGTCGGGGGGCCGGGGTTACCTTAAAAATTGGGTTTTTTCCGCCGCAAAATAGTTTTTTTTGCTTTTTATCTTGCTAAAATGGGGTTTTGCGGGGTTTTTGGTTTATTTTGTTTGGAATTTTTGAATGTTTTGTATATGTGTGTTAAGTATACAATTTAATTTTGTGTACAACTCCCCAAAAAACTTTTTAAGTGTGCGTAGCTTTTATAATATACTACATTTCTTACATGCTTTTTTAAAAAGCAAGTAGTTTTTTTTTCCCCATATTTTTTATTTGTAGGAAAAAAAAGTACTGATATTATTATCAGTATTAAAAATTTTTATATAAGGGTTTTTTTCTATAAATATTTTGAAAAATGAATCTAAATTTTACTTTGGGAATTTGGGCAAATTTTTTTAAAAAATTTGTTCCGCTTTAAAAAATCGAAATGAAAGGTAATTCCTGTATTTGTAATTTATGAAAAAAATTTTTTGTTTTTCTTGAATGAAAAAAAAAAATAAAACCCCTTCACATCAACTATGGGGCCCGTGGGGGGCGGAGGGTCACGCTCCGAAACGATTCAAAAATTTTTAAATTTTTGGAAAAAAAAAATCTTTTTTAACAAAAATAAAGTTTTTGAAAAATTTTTTTAAAAATCTTTTTTTATTTAAGAAAAAAATTTTATTTCAAAAGAGGAGGGGGAAAATTATTTTATGAAAAAACGTGGGGCTTTAATTAGTCTCCTATATTTTTACGGGCCTTTTTTCTTTAAGGGGGGGGGGAACTTCATACACCCCAAAATTTGCCCACTATTTTGCCCAAATTTTTGGGGGAAATGGCAGCTACCTGGACGAAAAAAGAAAAAGGGCCCAGAACAAAACAGGCCCCGTTACTCCCCAAACCCCGTCTTTTTAAGATTAGCAAATGACTATTTTGGGACCTTGGACAAGGGAAATGTAAATACAATGTTGGTATATTCCTATGAATAAATTTATTAAGTTAATTAAAAAAAAATTTTCTTTCAGATTTTAATTTTTTAAAATTTATAAAGAGGGTGCTTTTTTTTTAAAATTTTTTCAGAAAAAAAAACCCCTTATATTAAAAAATTTAAATTTTTTCCTTCGGGGGGGGGGGGGCCCAAAAAAACCCTGAGGGAAATTTTTTTAAGGGGAGGGGGTCTATCCCCCCGTGATGGGGGCAGGGGGGAAAAAAAAAGGCAGAATTTTTCGGGGACTTAAATTTATGTACGTAGGTAAATAAAAATTCTACATCTTTTTTAAAAAATTTTTAACTCATTTTTTTTTTAAAAGGATCTTTTAATTCCAGCAAAACGCTTTACTAACGTTTTAAAGACTTTAAATAATGGGTAGTTTATAAGATGTTGCGTATTCGATAATTTAAGCTCTATGAGCCACATTTGGCATTTACTTCATTTTTTCGTCTGCAAAAAAAAAAACTTCTAATTTTTTTTAACTTCTCCCTTGAAGGTGGAAATATCAAAGATTTTTGTTTGGTAAAAAACTTTTTCCATAAAAAAAATTTTTTTTCCCATAGTAAAAGGGATAAAAAAAAATTATTAGATTTTTTTAAATTTCCCAAAAAAAAATTTTTATTGTGAGGGAAAAAAAACGTTTGACAGAATTTGGTCGAAACAAAGAAATACAGAAAAATCCATGCATAACAATTTTTTCTGTACTGGGGGGAAAGGGGGTGAGTAAAAAACGTGACCGACTCAACTCACTAAACCATACACGACCCTAGCCTAAGGGCCTTATTAGGATAACGCTCAAAATCCCAGAACAAACCCAAAGGGAACCCTTTGGACCCTTTTGGGCAAGCGGGGGCGGGCAGCCTCGGGGCCCAAAAATGTTTACTTTATTTGAAGTTATTTAAGTGTTTTTGTTTCCACTAGGGATACCTTAAATACGTTTTTCTAAAAAAAAAAAACAGCAAAATCTGTTTTTTAAACACCCCTGTGCAGTAAAAAAAATTTTTGGGGGAAAAAACCGAAATATTTTTTTTTTGGGAACAGTTTTTAAGTAGGGTATAGGTATTTATCCTCTACTAAATCATAGTGTAGGTATAGGTTTATTTAGTTTTGGGTTGTGGGGGGATAAAATTATTCCTTCTTTCAGAAAGGCTATTTTTTTTTATCCATTTATTATTTTTTTTTTTTTTAAAAATATGAGGGGTTGCTTATAAATTTGGTTTGTTTATTTTTATACAGTAGGGGGTTTATTATACGTCTTTTGATGCCCTATGCCATAGGACCACGTTTTTTTTAATCTGGGAGAGAGTTCATGATTCTTTTTAAATCACGATTTTAAGCAAACAATATTTGGGTTTATAACTTTATTAGAATAAATTACAATAGGGGGCCCAAAATTAAATTTTTTTTTTTTTACTAAGAGGATTTTTCCCCCGAAATAATTTTAAAAGAAAATAATTGAGTTAATTTTTGGGTTTTTCTACAAAAAAAAAATTTTTTTCAAAAAAAAAAGTTTTTTTCTGTTACCCTTTTTCCCGGATAAATATCAAATTTTAAAAACTATAGGAAAAAATTTTGAAATGAAAATATCATTTGTCAAAAAATTTTTTTCTCCGAAAAACAGATAAAATTTGAAAAAATGTAGATTTAAACCCTTAAAAACAGATTTTTCTATTTTGGTTACGATTTTTAAATGAAACCCCTTGTTTCCAAAAGCAAAAAAAAAAACTTAGAAATTAAAATTAAAAAGTACAATCCGGGGCAGGGGGGAAAGGGGTCAGCGCCCCAAATTACGCCCCTGCAGCTACCCTCTGATTGCCCGCGACATTGGGTTGGGGAAAAGGGTCATTTTTATTTCCTTTTTTTTTATTCGAAAAAATTAAAAAAAAATTTATTGACAATTTTGGGGGATTCCGTCTGTCTGTCCGTACCTTTTTTCCAAAAATCAGTTTTTTTTCGTCGTATCACAAAATTTTTTTTTTTCTTTTTTTAAAAAAAAAAAAAAGGTAAAACCTCAATACCCATCTATATAATTTGTGTACATCTCCCTGAAATCGGGTGGCATCTGCCCTACTCTGTTGGAAAATTTACCCATTAAATTTAAAGCTTTAAAATGAAATTTAAAAATAATTTAAATTTCACATTTGCCGCATCAATAAGGGCAAAAAAAAAATTTTATTTAGATAACAAAAATTTTTTGTAATAATAACTGCCCACCCAGAATACTTCTGCACAAGATTTATACACATTATAAAAAACATCGCCTAACCAAAAAAAACCGTTCATTTTCTCTCCTTGGGACCCTTAATTTTTTTTTTTTTTAAGAATTCAAAAAGGTTTAATGACCTCTGAAAATCAACTTCATATTTTTTGGGGGGCCCGGGTCTGTATGCATTTTCCGGGACGGAATCTGTCTCAAAAAAAGCTAACTAGGGCTTTTTTGGAGAATTCATTTATTATTTTTTCCTGAACCCTTCCGTAAATTTTTAAATTTTCCCGTGTATCATACCCACAAAAAAACCCGGTTTTTTTACCCTGCTCTTTATCTGAACGTACAACATTTTGTTTTGACCCGAAGGTAAAAACGTCAAACCCTAGGGTGCCATGTAAGAAACGCCCCCCCCCCCCCCTTTTCTGCTCTTGTTCACATCGCCCGCTAGAAGCCCCCGGGAAATGGGTTTGATTGGGGCCCGTTTTGGAAATATTTTCCCAAATATGAACCAAAGGGAAACAAAAAGGGTTATTGAACATCGTTCCGGGACGCTGATATGTTATAATAATTATTGATTTTAAGTTAAAAATTTAAAAAATTTTTCCTTTTTTCATATTTAAAAAAAGAAAGGATTTTTCAGATTTTGGGATGGGGGTTTTTTTTTTAAAATTTCCCCTTTTTTTTTTTTAAAATTTTCCCATTTTTTCCCCCCCCTAAATTTTTTTTTTTTTAATTATAACTAAAATTTGAGGTACTTTTTTAAAGGGCTAAAAAAAAAACATACAAAACACAAGTATAAAAAAGTATTATGATGGATCAAAAAACTATCAAAGTTTCCCCTCATTTATCTTGTAAAACCGAAAAATTTTAATGTGTCTAAATGTTTTTTTTAAACCAGCCCCTTACAGTGGTAGAAAAAAGGTAGACCGTAAATCAAAAGTCAAAAACTTTTTACTTTTTAAAATTTAAATAAAAATTGAAAAATTTTAGTATTTTTTTTTTGATTTTTGAAAAAGTGAGGGGACTGTGGAAACCCCCTTAAAATGATAAAAAATTTTGTGTAAACCCCATTATGAAGTTTTTTTAAAAATTGAACTTGGGAATTATATTATTTTGTTGTTGGTTGACTGGCCCGTTCACTGTATCTCTTTCCGTCCCCCATATGGCAAATGCGCGTGTGTTTTTCTGGGGGCAACCCCTAACAGAAAAAAAACAGAGGGGTTTTTGGCATAACACATCTACAATCTCTCATTCATGCATTTATAGTAAAATGTTTCCACATAGTTTCCCAATTTTTCAAGTTACGGTGTTGCCCAAAAAATTTTGGCACAACAAAAACCAAAAAGTTAGTTTTATACAAAAGTAAATTTGGGGCCAAGTAAAATTCCCTTTTTTTTTTTATGATTTATTTATCAAAACATATTAAAATCAAAAATACATTAAATAAATAAGAAAAACTGAAATGTGACAAGTTTTGCCTAAAAAGGGTAAAAAAAGCTAAAATCTGCTGCACATAAAGGGTTTGGCACCTTATTTTTTTATAATCAACTAAAGCTTTTTTGTATTTCGTGTAGCTTCTCGTTTTTTTAATGGTTTTTTAGACTCAATTTAGGCTTTAAATTTGATTTGAAAAAATGGTTTGGTTTTAAGCCCATTTTGTTATTGTCTGTTCTCCCTTTGTTGGTGATTCAAAGGCTTCCAGACCCCGAAATTTTTGGGTTGGGTATTAATCTCCCCCATGCTAAAACTATTAAACGCTTTTTTTGAAAAACCCTTTAAATTTTTGGGGAAATAAACATAAACAAATTTACCCCTGGGGCTTCAATATCCAGATTCCCTTTTAACCTCTTTATAAAGAAAAATCAGTTTACTTAGGCAAAGTTTTTTTTTAAGCTTTGAAAGGTACCTTTTAAAAACCCTTTTAAAAACAACTTAAAAACCCTTCCCTTTGATGACGCCATCCCCTTTTTTCCTTTAAATTTGCATAAAATAAAAAAGGGGTGCTTTACGGGTTTTCCCCAGGAAATTTTTTAAAATTTTTTTAAAAAGGGTTTATTAAATCAAAAATTTATTTATATTTTTTGGAACAATTTTTACCCTATTTTTTTTTTATGCTGCCCAAAAAATTTTTTAAAAAAAAAAATTCGGGGGAATGTGAATATTGGGGATTTTTCAAATTCTGGTCCCAAACTTTTTGCCACTGTACCCCGTTTTCCAAATAAAAATTTAAAAATTTTAAAATAACCAAATAGTTAAAAAAGATTTTTTAAAATCTTAAAACCAACAAGATTTCCTTTCTTCTTTTTCTGTACTTAAACAATTTTTTTTCCCAACAACCTTTTCCCCAAAATTTTTAAAAAATTCAAAGTAATTTTGCACACAACCTTTTTCCAAAATCCCGTGTTCCAAATTTTTTAACAAAATTTATTTTAAAAAAATACAAAAAAAAAAAACTTTTTTTGGAAAAATTTTAAACTTCTTGAAAATTTTCCCCCCTTCCCCAAAGTAATAAAAAAACCCCAAATTCTTTTTTTTAAAACGGTTCGCTATTACAACTTTTTCCCTTTTTAATATTTATTTTTTAAACGCCAATTGAAGCTTTAAAAATCAACCAAATTGAAGGTTTTTTTAAAATAATTTCAGTTTGGAAAAAAAAAAGACAAAAGCAAAAAAATTTAAAAATTGGGGTTTTTTCGTGAATTCCTTGGGCCCAAAGGTTTTTATCTTAAAGGAATCTAACAAATTAGATCCACTTTTTCAATACTTTTCCAAAATTTTTTTCTTTTCCCCCGGGTTTTAAAAATTTCAAACCAAAAAAAAATGGTTTCCGAATTATCGTTCTACATTTTTCAAAAAAAAAGTTCGCTAAAAAAAATGATATGCAGTAATTATCGGGGGGCCCTTCCCACGAGGGGGTTTTGGGGAAAACCCCCCTTTCTTTAAAATTTTTTAAGTAAAAAAAAAACCTCACCCAAGGGTACTCCCCACTTTTCCGCTTTGACGAAATACCGACCTTTATTTGTATCTTTTTATGCATATTGTGTTTGCCCCGTGTAGCTCTAGTGCACGATAAATTTAAAATGAACTAAACTAAACGATCTATTTTAATTGGCCCTTTTAAAACCCTTTGACCCAGTCGGGTGTTCCCCCACAAGAACTTTTAAACCATTTTCTTTTTTTTTATTCCCCATAGGGGTTTACAAAAAGTAACATCACTCAATGGCACGAGAATTTCCCAAAAACGCACATATTTTATTGGAAAACGACTTTTTTGTACTACATTTTATTTCAAAAAAATTAAATTTTTCCCTTTGAAACCAGAAACCTTGTTTTGAAAAACAAAAAATTTAAAAATAGAAAAAAAAAACGTTTTTTTTCTAAAATTAAACAACTTTTTCTTTTCAAAAAAAGAAAAACTTTGCTTTTTTTTTTTCCGAAAAATTGAAAATTTTTATTAAAAAAAAACAACAAAAAAAAAAATATAGTTAATAAAATTTAAACAAATACTTTTGGGGGACGACTTCTTTTTGTAATAAAATTTGCTAAGCTGTAAAAAAATTAAAAAATAAACCTTCACAGATTTTGAAAAAAAAGTTTTTATTTTTTTTTTTCTAATAAAAGAAAATTTCATTTTTATTTTTATAATTTTGTCAAATTTTGTTTTTGATTTTTTAAATAACCAAAGCATAAAAAAAGCACACAAATTTTTCCCTTTATTTGTTTGTAAGAAACCAATTTTTTGGTATGCGGAAAAAAAAAGATTCTGCCCAAATTTTAAGCCTGGGATTATTCAAAATTAAATAATAGGAAAAAATGAAATTTTAATACGCCCCTTAAAAACTACAAAAAAAACCTTTTTGGTTGGGGGGTTTTTATTCAAATTTTCCCAAAAAACTCTAACTCTTTTATTTCCCGTATTGAAATATATCCCTTTGAAAAACCTGTTTTATTTTTTCCCCTAAACTCAAACCTTTAAGGCGCCTAAGGGCTGCCATATGTCTTCCCATACCAGCCAAGGGGGGGGAGGGGGGAGCTTAGGGTACTCGTAAACCCCCCCCCCTGACTGTGGGAAAGTGCCTTTTCGTTCTTTCGGAGCAAAGTTAATTTTCCCGAATTTGTATAATTTTACTTAACAATTTTTTGAAAATCGAAAAAATTTATTGTAATGCAAATAAAAGGAAGTTTACAGAATACTCCTGAAAAATATTAATCAAAAACGTTGCTCATAATCATTTTCCAAAAAGAATTTTATGAGACGTATTGTCCGAGTTCACAAAATGAGGCTTCTTCCCTTCACTTATGGGCAGTCCCAACATATCGCAGGGTCATTATATCCCCTGGCTAAAGTAGCCGGCCGGCGGCCAGGTGCTGTATTGTGTTCTGGTGGAGTCAGCACTAAAAAGGGGGGGATACTTCCTTGAACAGGGAAGTTTGTTTTGTTTATGAAAACGTACGTTGATAAAGAAGAAGACAGTTTCTTGGTAATTTTAATTCATTACAGCGTAATCAGTGAATAATAAGTTGACTATTTTATTCCTTAACTATAAGGCAAGACAAACATTTTAAAAATTCACAGAAATAAATAAATTGCTAAAATTAAAGTAATTAAAAAAGGAATCATAGATAAATATTATAAATTTTTAATACGTTTCTTTCTATGCGGAGAGAGATAACTTTAGACAGAATAAGAAATAAAGCAACTTTTTTTAAATTAGCAAGTATTACACAAAAGAATTGTCCTTTAATTATTTATATAAAAATTAAAATAACCTAAAAATGTGCAACCTGTACACCGTTATTGTCTTTTTCCCCCCGGGTGAAGCTTTTCATTATAGTAAACTTTGTATCGTCAGTAATGGATATATATTTAAATGTGTCAATTATTCACAATTATCTATTGATTAGTACAACACAGCTACATCATAACATTCACGTCAATTTTACTTTAATAGAAATTTGGTAAAACTAAAAAAAGTTTAATATTTCTTTTAAAAGGGATTTTTTTTTCACCAAAGTTAATTCGTCAAGGGAAATATATATTAGCCAAAAAATAGTTAAAATTAAAGCATTGTAAGAAAATGTTAAGCCTTTTTTCAATTCGCAATAAATCTCATTAAACGGCATTATGTTTATGATAAGGTAATTGAATGCTGACCAATAAATAGTTAGCAAAAACCAAGACAAACAGAAAAAAAGTATCTAAAATTATTCATAAAAGGAATACTTGTACTTTTGTAAGAAAAATCAAAACTTCGAAAAAGAATCAAAATTTCAATTCACTAATTTATAACCAACATTTCAAAGACATAAACAAAGATGACTTCAATATTTAATTAGAAACTACAGTTTAAAGCCTGACAAACATCTATTTGCCATGATATCATCGTAAATAAAACCATAAAATAATTGCCAAAATTTAAGGTTATTTGCCGCCAATCTATACTTGGCACAAAAATAAAATTCTAGCAACCATAAATTACTACCAGAGCAAATTAAGTTATATCCAACCCCCACTGGGTTGAGGGATCCTGGTTGACACTTAGCCCATCCCTCCAATTATCGCCACCGGAGGGCTGTGGGGGTAAGCACTGTTGGTCAACCCGAGTATACTCGGGCCGGGCGCTAGGCGCACAAAAATATTCGCGAGTTAGTCGGGTTCTGGCGCTAGGCGCACAAAAATATTCGCGAGTAAACTCGCGTTGGGCGCTTGGAGGGTTAATTTCAGTCGATCGAAATAACAATTTAAGTTTTCATACATTAACGTCATAATTTTACGACAAATCTGGTTACCGACAAATTGGTATATTATGGCTACCTTTGGCGAAATTTGCAATTGCATTTCCAATTTTTAAATGTTAATACATTTAAATCTCAAATGCATATAATTTATTCTGAAGTGTTTTTATACCAATCTTTTACTAATTATATGCTTAGCGATTTTAAATAATTATTTACTTTTTCAAATACAATTCTTCGGCATTTTAACGTTCCACTTTTTTTTTTTATAAATCGTTGTGTTTTTATTCAAAAAACTGTTTTACTGCCGTATCGAACAATGTTTTGCACATAATATTTATGGTTATTTTTCATTTTTTGGCCTTATTGCAGCCATTCCCGAAATTGTCGATCCTTGTGTTATTTCGTAGTGCTTTTCTCAAAAAAATACATTCAATGTTTTTCTGCCGTATCGAACTATGTTTTGTGCACAATATTTATAGTTACTTTTCCCTTTTTCAAGCCATTCCTGAAGAAACACTTTTTTGTTGTTTTCCAGAGACATATAATAGAATGGACTGCGCATTGGCAAACCTAAAGCGATCCCCTCATGGGTCACGTGCTGGGGTAAGATTTACCCCAGCACGTGACATAGCCCCCTACATAAAATGCCGTCCAAGCTCGATTAAAATTGGAAGTCGTGAGAAAGCTACACTGAGCTAAAGAATACTAACCTGGAGTGATGATTCTGGGAGATTTACATTTAACCGAACGAGCACCGCGGAGTGATACATAAAAAGCTGGAAGTAGGCAAAAAGACACTAATTCGACCCTTTTGCCCAACTCATTCTCCGCTGGTTAACATCGTTTCAGGGGTGCCTACAAGGGGGGGTCAACGACGCAGACTGCGTCGTTGAAATTTTAGGGGGGGGGGGTTGAATTTTTTTTTATAAAAATTAAGAAACTGCCAATCTTAATAAAAAAAAAAACTCGGCTAACTCTTATTCTTACTAATTATCTGCCCCCCCCCCCCCCCGACGCAACACCTGGGGGGGGGGGGGGCTCAGAACTTGTACTCTGGCGAATTTTTATTTGGTTTTAAATAAAACACAAAGTGGCAAGAAAATCAAAAGTGTCTCTAATTTTTGTATATTTTTTTTTGCCTTCAAAGAATATGAATGGGTACCCATAATTCGAAGCAACACCCAGGAAAAAAAGGAGTTATAAATTATGTTCGATGGCGTCTACCATACCATACCAGACGAAGATTTCTGACAATTATTTCCAATAAACAATCCGATCACTGTAACTCATAAATTTTTACGCAGTTTATAAAACATTTCGGTGAATTGATGACGTTTGCCAATTGTATCAATGAGATATTCCCGCCATATTTTGCAGCTGGCTCATAAATCTTTCGAACTTTCTTTAACAGTTTTACGAATTAATGAACTTCAGATAATATTTCTGACTGTTTAGAAATCTTTTCCGAATTAGACTCGAAGCCAAAATAACTAAATGATTGCTTTAGAATCACTAGGAACAGGGCCGTCGCGAGCGGGGGGCGAAGGGGGCGTCTCGCCCCCCCAAGATTTTTTTTCTCCAAATGGTCATTCGGCAAATTTTAGAAATGTTTGTCATTTTTATTTTGATACCGAAGTGTGAAAGTTTTAGTGAAATGTGCACACAGGCCAAAATCCGGACACAACGCAACTGCCGACTCACAAAACTTCTGACAAAACAGTCATTCGGCAAATTTTATAAACATTTGTCATTTTTATTTTAATTCCGAACTGCGAAAGTTTTTAGTGAAATGTGTGCTCAGATCAAAATCCGGACACAACGCAAATACCGACTCACAAAACTCCTGACAAACCATAAAGTCATTTGGCAAATTGAAATGTTTATAATTTTTATTTAAATTTCGAACAGTGAAATTATTTAGTGGAATGTGTACACCAATTAAAATCGGGACCTAACGCAAATACCGACTCCACAAAACTCCTGACAAACCATAAAGTCATTTGGCAAATTGAAATGTTTATCATTTTTATTTAAATTTCGAACAGTGAAATTATTTAGTGGAATGTGTACACCGATTAAAATCGGGACCTAACGCAAATGCCGACTCACAAAACTCCTGTCAAACCATAAGGTCATTCGGCAAATTTTATAAACATTTGTCATTTTTATTTGAATACAGATTACCTAATTGTGAATTTGTTTAGTGAAACAAATTAAAATCCGAACACAACGCAAATGCCGACTTACAAAACTCTTGACAAACCATAAAGTCATTCGGCAAATTTTATAAACCTTTGTCGTTTTTATTTTAATTCCGAACTGTGAAATTTTTTAGTGAAATGTGTGCACACATCAAAATCCGAACACAACGCAAATGCCGACTCGCAAAACTAATGACAAACCACAGAGTCTTTCGTTAAATTTTAGAAATGGCTGGCAGCTGGCATTTATATTTTAATAATAATTAGTAAGACATTAATAGATAATTTAGACAGTATAGCACAAATGCTTATTGATATTTGTTTATTAATATTCACAATGCTTTCAAGTTATTTAAATTACACGTCTTACAGATGATAATAGATGGCCTTCTATTTATTTTATTATTTCATGTGAGGATATCCAGAGTCGGATTTATGGCCCCCTTAGCCCCATCCCCATGAGATTCACACTTATTCTAGATAAAAACGTTTTTTTCCCGAAAATAAATTTGTTTGAAAATATTAAACTTTAAAAGAAATGATATTTTTTGTATAAAAAGTATTGATATTTGAGGTTTATAATTGAAGGGCAAACTTTTAAAACCCAATATCTCAAACTTTAACCTAAGCCACTTTTGCACTCAAACCTTAACATACAGGATTAAGTTAGCTTCGCGAACCATATAAATAAAAGTGGCTTAAGTCAAAGTTGGAGATATTGGGATTTGAATGTTTGCTGCTCATTTCAATCCAGTTTTTTTTTTCAATAATAAGGTAATTTGAAGGCTTGATCTGGACTTCGGTGCTCTCTGCTTCAGTGAGCCGAAGTTCTCATTATATCAGTGGTTCTCCTCGCTATGGTTTAAAAATATCAATAGAAATGAAATATAAATGAAAAATAAATGAATATAAATGAAAATATTCACAATATATGTAATGAACATCACTAATGTAAAAATTATATGAAATAATTGGGAATAATTAATCATAACAGATTGATAGGGATATTATTAAAAGTTTGTCAAATGTACCAATTTGGAGATCTGAGACAAAAAAAAACGCAACTATATTGAAAGTGATATAACGTTATAACTCTACTCAACCACTCAAGCAGTATCTAGAAGCATCTTTCTCACGTTCTCGTTAACAAGTATTGTTAATTTAGTTATTCAATTACTAATAATTTTATCTAATATCCATTTAAATTTATTGAATCGAATAATGTAGTGGTAAAGTTAATTATATTAATTTTATAAGTATTAAATTGGAGCAGGAATTAAAAATTTCAAAATATTGAGAACCAACAGTCTAAAATATCCATTAATGATTAATTAAAAATGATGATCTTTGGGGATAGCTTTCGCATAGGCCCCCGAAATAGTAGATAAATATATCAGCTATCATATCAGCAAATGGCAATTCAACGTTACACCCTAGTCCACAGATAGAAACTTAAAAATCTATCCTGGAACACCCAAAAAGCGTACACCACTCAGACAAAAGACATGACGCGCTTGTTCCAGAGTAGGGGGTGGTCCAATTGTCCAACAATTGCCCCCCCCCCCCCCTTCATCTTCCCCCAAAGCTTGAAAGATGCATCGTCGTATTTCTACAAAGGGTACCCTGGCCAGGACCCTGAAGGAATAAGGCTTCGGGGAAGACTTGTCCCCACCACTCCTGAAGTCTGATATAGGATATCTAAATGACTTTACAGCCTCATTGGGATTGTGGGTTGTGTTTCCCAAAACACAAAAGGTGTCTAGACAAGCGTTACTTAGAGTTACACTACAATTGTTCTTTTCTGTGGGAAAAGATCCAATGTATCATCAATTCGTATAGTTTCTCAAGAAATTTTCTATTTATTGTTCCGAAAAGGGAAAGTAAAAGGACTTTTAAGAAACCGCAGATCGTAGACGAGGCTTTCAAGATCTTTACTTTTGTCGGAATCTCAACATCTCAGCCTTTTGTTGGATAAGTTTACGCAGACGTCCATGCAGACGTGTGATTTTTACTTAGCGATAAAAGTAGTGATGAGCTGATGACCACACATGGCGACACGGGTCGGGTCACATAAGGGGGCGTACATTGGGTCCAATTGGGTAGTTGCCTTTTGTTGTTAAACTGCTTGCTAATTTTGTCCTTCAATTTCAATACTTTCATAGGCCACTTGCGGAGGTCACGTGATCTCGAGAAATCTTGTACCTTTTTGTTAACTTACTTTTTTAAGCGGAGTTTGAGAAACAAGACGCATCGTGTCCACTGTTTTTGTTTTATTTCGTCGACGCGATGATTGCTCGTATGATTATCATTATTCAAAACAATCACTCAACTCCATATATTTTTTTACTTGTTTTCTAAAACTGAAATTGGGACTAAAAGAAAATCAAATAATATTGATTTATACTTTACGAATGTTGCGGCTAACACAAAAAAATTGAACAAGAGCAATCGGAAAAAAATAATGCTTCTTCAACCAGCAAGCATATCAAGAAGGAAACTTGGATTGTTCGTTGTAAATGAGGTTTGAAATTACTAATTTTTATGATTATTTATATTATTTATTACTATTTTTTATTACTATTTATTTACTATTATTTATTTTATAAGTTACTTATCTAATTAAACGTATCATTTATGGGAGTTAAATTACATATTTAAAAAAATGTACTTGTACTTTAAAAGAATCTAAATTAATAAAAAAAACTATAATTTTATAATTATAAATAGAAAATGACAAATGTAAATTTTACATCTAAATTGCGTGTCAAAGATACTTTTCCTTAATTTCATGAAGTGATGAAGTCAATTAATTTTTGTTTTGTACAATTCTGTAGATATTCTCATTGTTTCTATTGAAAAATATATAAAATATCAATTAATTATTTATTTAACTAATTACACTTAAATAGTATTATAACACTAAATCCCCATTGTTTATATTAAAAAATAAATTATAATAAATAATCACCAATTTAATTTACACACACAGTAAATAATAAAAAAAGTTTTTATATTAAATAAAAATTATATCATTATTAATTAATTATCATAAAATAGTAGTTAATAATAGAATTACATTAACTAATTGATTCACATATTGATGTAAAATAAGTTTTATGTAGAATGAAGAAGTATGTAAAATGCAGGCATTAAAAATACGTAATTTTGTAAAAGCAATTACATTTTTATCAAAAGTAGTTAGTAGGTTTTAATTATAAAATTTTAATTAAAGGCAATTAATAATTTTTAATTACTAAAAGTTTAATTAAAAGTAATTAAATTTTAATTTTTAAAATTTATGAAAATTAAAAAAAAAATTAATTTAATATTTATTCGGCAAAAGTGTGCTAAACGCCCCCCCAGTCGATTTTTGTTAGCAACGGCCCTGACTAGGAAAATACTTGTCGTCTTGTGTCAAATGTGTGGGTCTGGGGTATTGAATATAATTAAATAGTTCAATTCCGAGTTTCACGATAAGAATTTTTTTATATTTAACTTTAATTTTTTAAATTTTAGGTTTTTTTTAAGTGAAACTACCTCTGTAAACATTATAAAATAATTCTGATTTGTTTGATATGTCAAATGTGTTGTATTAGATAAAAAGCTATACCAAGATAAACTTTTTGATGCATTAAGAATTGAGGGAATGAATTGGAAGCCGTTTTTGATTGGATCACGTGCCCGGCTATTTTTATTGATTTAAAAAATAATATAATTACTATTTACATAAATTTTGAGCGGAATTTTTACCAATTAATTAGATTCCGATACTTTTTGCTGTAAAAAAACCTTTTTAAAGGAAAATTAAAAATAGCTTGTAATTCCGTATTATAAAAGATATTCCAACAAAAGGTGCTTCCCTTTTTCGATTAGGGGCAACTCTGCTTTGACCTATCAGTAGAAAAATATTTAAGAAGAAAGTCAGTACTAGGGTTTTATTTCTTGGGACAAAGTTACGGTCCGGATTTAAAGATTTGCCGCTTGTAGGCTATACGATTGATTTGCCGCCCCTGTCACAATATTCTCCCCCTTCGGGGAAAGGTAGCTGGTTAGCTGCAAAATAGGGTGGTATGTGTTGTTTAAAATAGATACACATATTAGAATCATCTATGTACCTTTACACGCTAAATCGAAAGCGAAATAGGCGATTTTTTAAAAAAACTGTTCGACTATTTTTCTTTCAACTTCGAAATCCGGGAGGAGAGGTGCAATTGCCCTCGCAAGTCGCAGCTAGCATGTTTGCTACGAAATATTAGTATTATATATACATTTACGGTTTACGCATTAATGTAAATTATTTGTTTTCTTTCTTAAAAATATTCGTATATTTATAATAATTTTTATTTGCCGAATGCTGTTTTAATTGGTCGTGAAATTTGCCGCCCAAAAAAATTCGCCGCTCTAGGCTACAGCCTACTTAGCCTATTTAGAAATCCGGCCATGATGTTACCCCATTCGATGGTACTTAAAATACCATTTTACTATAAGGTTTTCTATATACACCGTAAAGATGTAGTCAGAAGCTAGTTTGGCTAGGTACTCCATTAGCCCATATAAATAAAAAATCCTCATCGTTTTTTTTTTTGGGGGGGGGGGGTAATACTTTTCTAGGGGGGTGGGTGCGTCGTTAGCTCTGGGGGATCGGCACCTCAGTGTTCACCCGCGAATACGTTCCTACTAAAATATGCGACGGACTACCAACAGATGGCGCGACCAGAGTACTTTTTGAGGACAGCCTGTGAATCTATGTTATTTCTCGAGTATACGCGGCATTCTATGTAGGAGGCGATGCACGTGATCACGACCAGTTCGCGAGTTTTTTACAACGACTTGAACATATGAGGCCGACAATCTAGTGGTATGAAAAATAAGTTGGGAAAGGAACAAAGATGAATTGTTATTTCGGTGAAAAAGATTGCTAGTTTTGGCAACTTATAGCAGCTGTTTTAATAAAAAAAGCTAAACATTATTTTTTATAGTTATATTATCGTGGATCTGATCAATGCATGTGGCGCAGAAGGATAATTCGAATTTTTACAGAATATTTTTATCAAGAAAGTAATCCCTGACCTTAAAAAGAGCTTATAGAATAATTTACTCTAATCAAAGTATAGGCTTTTAGGAATAAATTACTATTACTATAAATATACCTATCTAAACAATCTTACCTGTAAAGTATCACAGATCTTTTTTAATTTATGTTTACATTTTATAAACTGCACAAAAATTAGGCATCTAACAGAGATAAAACGAATGGAAGCAATATTTCTAATTGAACACAACAGCAAACCCACGTGACTTGGACATTGATGTGAGTCACCATTGCGGTTTGCCAGGCTAGATTTACCTGATTTTCAGGTCTGGCGACAATTGGCATAGTTCTAACGAAACAGAAGCGATAAGTTGCCATATGTTGCAACCTTTCTCCTCTTGGCGATTTTCATGATTGGTACGCTTTTAGAAGCTGCTTGACAGAGCAATGAGCAGATTCTATTTATGTCTATGTTTCTATGTTGTTTTCAGTCGGCCATTTTGAAATTAGTAGTATTTTTGTTCATTTCGATTGTTGCCATTCCAGAGATAGAAATATAAGGAAATTTGGGCGCCGTATAAGAGTATTATAAATATTATATATTATATATATATATATATATATATATATATATATATAATATATATATATATATATATATATATATATATATATTATATTATATATATATATATATATATATATATATTAATATATATATAATATATATATTATATATATATATATATATATATATAATATAATATATAAAATATATATATATATAATTATGTATGTATGTATGTATGTATGTGTCAAGGGCGGATCCAGGGTGACAATTTGGGGGGGGAACTTATAATAAATAAAAATTATTTTTAGTTAAAATTATTTTTAATTACAATTATTTTTAATTACAATTTTTAATTACAATTATTTTTAATTACAATTATTTTTAACTACAATTATTTTTAATTACAATTAGTTTTAATTACAATTACTTTTTAATTAACATTGTTTGGATTAAAATTAATTTTTAATTTATTTTTCCATTGTAAATGCAGTTTTTTACTATTAATTTAGTATGTATTACTAATTACTTTTTATAAGCATTAATTAGTTTGTATTTTACATAACTCATATTTGCATTATTTAATAGATAATTAATGTCTTATTTTTTAAATAAAAATGGGGTTGTTTCACGGAGAATATCTGGCAATAGCTCTGCGGTTTTGTTTTCATGTCTCCCGAATTACTGTTGTTTTGGTATTCGGGAGTGAGTTTCCGAAGAGAATATTTTAGTTGTTAATTTTTTTAAATTCCAACTTCTTTCAATGCAAGTTTTCCTTGATAAATGATTAAAACAACCAACAGTACAGCAAGAAGTTGTAATTTTAAAAATAACAAAACTTAGAAAACTCAATTTCGAATAGCAACAAAAGTAATTTGAGAGACATGAAACAAAACCGCAGAGCTATTGCCAGATCCTCCGTGAAACAACCCCATTAATAGTAACAATTAAGAAAAATTTAATTATAGAATATTTTTATTTAAAATTTAACTACTTAGATAATTTAAATCACCTGATTTGTTGTACAGAAATTAAACGACAAGCTTCTATTATTAAATTTAATTGTAAAATAATTTGTGTATAAATCATTTTACATTTACTTAGTTTATAAAAACAGTAGTATATTTAACATATTTCAAAACTTAATTATTTAACTATACTGGTAGTTAATGAACACATTTAATTAAATAGTAATTATTAAAATATTAATCAATATTCTATCTAATTTTTTAAAAAAAAAACCTTCTTGATTTGTATGAGAAGTTTATATATCCATTTTAAATAACTACAACTATGGCAACCAGTCGCCAATAGCCCTCCTATAGCTCTAGTGCGACGATAATTCAACATAACCCTAATCATTTATGTCGTTAAAATATATAAAAATAGTAGCTAGTTTTTATAAAACATGTACTTAAATTTTAAACAGCAATTAAAATGTAATGAAAACAGAAAGCTTATTATAAATATTAAATACAAATACATCTCAATGAAATAAATGTTAATCGTGCAACAAATTGCAGTTTTGATGCATTATCATTAATCTCGTTAATCATTTTAATATCATTGAGTACAGGAAATGTCAGAAATTTTTATAAATTGGAACTTACTCATTGATTAGATGAAGAAACCCCCTAAAAACAATTTTTCTTACTCTTACTCGCATGACATCTATTTTGCTCCTATGAAATGTAATTGAGACATACGAGACCGAAGGCGCGAAAAACTCCGATTGAAGCATTGAGTCACCTGCTTAGACGCCACATTTATTCCAAAAGAAAAAAACAACCAGTCGTAATATGGTCTCTTTGGTTATCAGTTTAAAAAATCCAAGTAAAAAAATCAAAATCTTGTTCGCACGAAACAAGTAATTCATAAAAAAAAACAGTAAAAATGAAAAAAAAATCGACGCCACACCACACGATATTTTTTCAGACTTGCCGTTTTCTTATTGTAACCGATCCGACGCGTTTTTCCGTTTTCTTCAAAACACAAGCTTTAAAAAAAACACAAAATTATAGTGTTATACAAAAGCCGTAAGATTTATTACGCCAGCTGCAAATGTTTAGACATTTTTATAATTTTATAGAACGATTTTTAAATGAAATTCATAATATTGGTCATGTTGGCTCCACCGTTCGTCATCGGTAGTTTGCTTTTTAAGTATACTATAGTTTAGTTTAGTTTGAAATATCGTCGCACTAGAGCTACACGAGCGCTATTGGCGACAGGCGTCATAATTTAGAACCACAGTCAGGTGACGGAGCCGACATCTGAGTAGGCACCCAACGCAACCGTTAAGGTAGACATCGTACGCAGCGTCGGGATTTTGGAGCATATTTAACGTGTACCCCCTCTACACGGGGTATTATTCGTCGGACATTTTTGGCTGCGCGGGCCGTTCATAGGTCGGCAGATATTTTGGCGATGTCCGGACCCGAACCGGGGACCTTCTGTATACAAGGCGAACGCCTTAACCGACTGGGCTCCCCAGCCCCTTAAGTATGCAATAAATTTAAGGTTTCGGTTAACCGTCTTTATACCTTTATGGTCAAAACATATATTATTAGGGCTCTTTGGAAAATTTCTATTGTTGACAAAATTTTAAATTGACTACATTAATTTGTGTCTGACGCGTAACAATAAACATACTCATTCATACTCACTACAGATACTTTACAGTAGAAATTACGATAGAAAAAAGCGCGAAAAACTCCTAACTTATAGTACACTTATTTCACTTGTATTAAGCAAAATAAAAACCCTAAAAATGAAATTAAAAAAATAGTCATAGTGGAATTTCTTTGATTTATTAACGAACAAATTGCACTATTATACTTGAAAACGAATTCAAATATATCTGTCAATATTTTATTTCTATGTTTTTTTTATACTTCCTTCCTATTCGAGAGGATAGCCGTCGTTTATCGGCGCCATAAAAAATGTATCTAAAATCTTATTCCCGCAAAAATTGCGATTGGCTTAAAAATAAATCCGAAGGGAAGGGGGGGGGGGGGGGATAGTTTTTATTTCTTTTTTTTAACATTGCGTAATAACCTGTTCCCCCAAAGCGCCCGAGCTGTAATATTTTTTTCATGTTCTAGTTCTAAGTTGAGAATGCAACGAGTTGTAGTATAAATATAAATATTTGTAAAAAATAAAAACACTTCTTTACAAGTCGATTCTATCTAGTATGAATTTTAAGATTTTTGGGGGGGAAATGTCCCCCTTTTCCCCCCCGTGGATCCGCCGCCACTGATGTATGTATGTATGTATGTATATATATATATATATATATATATATATATATATATATATATATATATATATATATATATATATCATATAATATATATATATATAATATACATATACATATACATATACATATACATATACATATACATATACATATACATATACATATACATATACATATACATATACATATACATATACATATACATATACATATACATATACATATACATATACATATACATATACATAACATATACATATACATATACATATACATATACATATACATATACATATACATATACATATACATATATATATATATATATATATATATATATATATATATATATATATATATATATATATATATATATATATATATATATATATATATATATATATATATATATATATATATATATATATATAGATTATTATTTAATGAAACAATTGAGCAGGGGTACTTTAAATACATTTTTAGAAATCAATTTAATACACAGTAATATAATAATGAACTATTATTGGTATAAATTATTAATAAACTTATTAGTAAAGATTATTTATTTTTATTTATTTATTAAATTATCATTTATATAATATTTTGAGTAATTATTGTATTTTATTAAAAAGAAAATGTACCCCTTTTTATATGACCGTTATTGATTCTGTGCTTGGTTTAAAAATCAAAATGATTTTTTTTTTATTTAAAAAAAATCTAGTTGTTTATTTATTATAAGGTTTGTCTTTTTTATATATTGAGTGTTTAATTTTTTTTTTTATTTAATCTTAATATAAAAATATTGTGAGCAATTTCTCTGTCGTAGTGGTCCAGCGCTTCTTGCTCTTATTCCGTAAACCCGGGTTCGTATACGGGTCCGTATCAATATCTCTCGTGTAAGCACAAAAGTTTAGGTTTGGGCAAACTTTAATTAGTAAATAAATGAATTCAAAAATCTCAAAACATTTCCAATTAAAATGTAATAAAAGTTAAAAAATCTATGTTATTAAAACCAACAATTAAATTTGTTACATAGAGTTTTAATATTATTACTAACCAAATTTAAATTTTTTGTATCAATGTAGAAATCAAGTACTCGCGTTAAAGCAAGCGATGAAATCTTTTCATCTCATTCTACGTTTCTAGCACAACACCGGCATTGGGGTCAATCACTGATCCTCAATGTCCAGACCAAGAGATCCAAACGCATGCGTTTGAAAAAAAAACTACGATTTGGCAAAAAAAACTGGCCGCTATTGCATCGCTTGGCGGTCGCCAAGTTGCAGTTTTTAATGTCGTAGTCTGGACACCCCCTTTAAACATAAAATTCATTTAAAATTATATACGTACTTTAATTTAGAAGAAGTATACAAAATAACTTACTAAAAAATTATTTCAATACAAATTCAATTTATTTTAAGCATTAAAGTCTTTAAAGTTATAAGCAGATACAGTGACCGTTATGTATGAAAAAGACCGGGAATCGTTTCTTTGTCATTATTTGTGGCAATCGTTTCGCACATACATAATCGTTCAAAATTTTTTGTGATCATGTATTCTTCGAACAATTGATTACCGGCTTTTATTATTATACAATTATTGACTAAAACTGAAGAATTTTAGCGATGAGCAAGTCATTTTTTAAAAAGTGATCTTATCCGTCAATACTTCGAAATCATCTTGTGATCTTCTAGAATAGTTTTATCCACATAAACGATACATTTAGAATACAACTAAAATGGCGGACACAATGGACATGGAAGACGATTGGGAGATCAATGATGCGCCTTCCAAAGGGTCAAAAGCTAATAAAAAGTTATCGGTGGAACGTATTTATCAGAAGAAAACTCAGTTGGAGCATATTTTGCTCCGTCCCGACACTTACATCGGATCTGTGGAGCCTGTCACTCAAAACATGTGGGCCTACGACGAAGATGTAGGCATGGTCAATCGAGAAGTGACTTACGTTCCCGGTTTGTATAAAATATTTGATGAAATTTTAGTGAATGCCGCTGACAACAAGCAGAGGGATAAAAACATGGACTGCATTAAGATCGAAATCAATCCGGAGAAAAATAAGATCAGCGTTTGGAATAACGGCCAAGGTATCCCTGTTGTTGAGCACAAAGATGAGAAAATGTTCGTTCCATCGCTGATTTTCGGACATTTACTGACGTCTTCCAACTACAATGACGAAGAGAGAAAAGTGACAGGCGGTAGAAATGGCTACGGTGCCAAATTATGCAATATTTTCAGCACCAAATTCACCGTCGAGACAGCATCGACGCAGTATAACAAGCAGTTCAGGCAAACATGGAAGGACAACATGGGAAAATCCGAAGAACCCATAATCAAGCCCTTCAAAGGTACAGATTTCACCTGCATCACCTTCTATCCCGATTTATCAAAGTTCAAGATGACCGATCTCGATAAAGACATTGTGGCTATCATGACAAGACGAGCTTACGACATAGCCGGGTGTTCCAGAGGAGTGAAGGTGTTCTTGAATGGTAAACGTCTCCAAATTAAGAACTTCAAAGATTACATTGAGCTGTATCTAAAGGGTAAAAGTGACGACAATGGTGACCCACTCAAAGTTGTTCACGAAATCGTCAATGAGAGGTGGGAAATTGCAGTTACTTTGAGCGGCAGCGGATACCAGCAAGTGAGTTTTGTCAACAGCATAGCGACGACAAAAGGTGGACGGCACGTCGATTACATAACTGATCAGCTTACCTCAAAGTATGCAGAAGTTGTTAAGAAAAAGAACAAAGGTGGGAAAGACGTGAAGCCCTTCCAGATCAAGACTCACCTCTGGGTCTTTGTCAACTGTCTCATCGAGAACCCGACTTTCGATTCCCAGACGAAAGAGAACATGACGTCACAGATAAAGAGCTTTGGATCTAAGTGTCAGCTGACAGAAAAGTTCATCACCTCTTCGCTGAAGTGTGGTGTTGTCGAGGCTATCATGACCTGGGTTCGATTTAAGGCACAGACTGAGCTTCAGAAGAAATGCAGCGGAAAGAAGAACTCTAAACTAAAAGGCATTCCCAAATTGGAAGATGCTAACGACGCTGGCACAAGGAACTCTATCGACTGCACCTTGATTCTCACAGAAGGAGATTCGGCCAAATCTTTGGCCGTTTCAGGACTAGGCGTCGTGGGACGTGATAAATACGGTGTGTTCCCACTCAAAGGTAAAATCCTCAATGTACGTGAAGCCACTCACAAGCAGATTTTGGAGAATGCTGAAATCAACAACATCATCAAAATCATGGGGTTGCAGTACAAGAGGAAATATGAGTCAGTGGATGACTTGAAGACATTGAGATATGGCCGTTTGATGATCATGACTGATCAGGATCAGGATGGATCCCACATCAAAGGTCTGTTGATCAACTTTATCCACCACAATTGGCCCAGTCTCCTGCGGTTGCCATTCCTTGAAGAATTCATCACCCCCATTGTGAAGGCCGTCAAGAAGAACGATGAGAAATGCTTCTACAGTCTTCCGGAGTTCGAGGAGTGGAAGACCGCCACCCCAAACTGGAATAAGTACACCTTAAAGTACTACAAAGGTTTGGGTACAAGTACTGCCAAGGAGGCGAAAGAGTACTTCTCTGACATGAAGAGGCATCGCATCCGGTTCCACTATGGCGGCACTGATGACGACAATGCGATCCAGTTGGCCTTCAGCAAGAAAATGGTTGACATGCGAAAGGAGTGGCTCACCAACGGCATGGAGGAACGTAAGCGAAGACGCGAACTGGGGTTGCCAGAGCTGTATCTGTATGGGAAGGACACCACAGCCGTTACTTACAATGACTTTGTTAACAAAGAACTTATTCTCTTCAGCAACATGGACAATGAGCGATCCATCCCATCCGCTATGGACGGGTTCAAGCCCGGACAGAGGAAGGTCATCTTCACCTGCTTGAAGCGTAATGACAAACGCGAGGTGAAAGTTGCCCAACTGGTTGGGTCAGTTGCCGAACAGTCCGCTTACCATCACGGTGAACAGGCCTTAGCTGGGACAATTGTAGGGCTGGCTCAGAATTACGTAGGCAGCAATAACATCAACCTTCTGATGCCTAATGGACAGTTTGGTACCCGACTTCAAGGAGGGAAAGACGCTGCCAGCCCCAGGTATATTTTTACCCAGTTGAGCTCAGTGACAAAGCATTTGTTCTCCAGTCTGGACTCTCCCCTGCTTCACCATCTCTACGATGACAACCTAAAGATTGAACCGGAATATTATGTTCCAATCATTCCCATGGTTCTCGTAAATGGAGCAGAGGGTATCGGTACTGGGTGGTCCACAAAACTTCCCAACTACAACCCCAGGGAGCTCATTAGCAACCTCAAGAGGATGATCGACGGACTTGAGCCCAAAGAAATGTCTCCTTGGTTCAAGAACTTCCGAGGTACCATCTCTCGTTTAGATGATCAACATTTCTTAGTGTCTGGAGAAGTCGCCATCCTAGAAGATAATAAAATTGAAATAACTGAACTGCCCCCTCGCACTTACACTCAAGCATATAAAGAAAATGTGATGGAACCTATGCTGCATGGTCCAGACAAAGTTCATAAAACTGGTGATGACAAAGTTCCATCTGCAATCCAAGACTATCAAGAGTACCATACTGATACTACTGTACGATTTGTTGTTTCAATGACACCAGAGAAGTTCAATCAAGCCCGTAATCAAGGTTTCCACAAGTTTTTCAAGCTACAAACCACAATTTCTCTTACCAGTGTTGTGCTATTCGACCATCTTGGCTGCCTTCGAAAATATGAATCTCCTGAAGAGATATTGAAGGAGTTTTATGAAGTTCGTTATGCTCTATATGAAAAAAGGAAAGAGTACATGGTGGGTATCCTTGAGGCCGAAGCATTGAAACTTAAAAACCAGGCCCGTTTTATTTTGGAAAAAATCGAAAATAAGGTAATAGTTGAAAACAAAAAGAGGAAAGACATGATCCGCACCTTAATGGACAAAGGTTACGACTCCGACCCTGTCAAAGCCTGGAAAGAGTCTCAGAAAGAATTGAATGATGAAGAGAAAGAAGAAAAGGCCAATACATCTGATGCTGAAAATGAGGAATCATCAGATGGTCCCGATTATGACTACCTTCTCGGCATGACCATGTGGAGTTTGACCAAAGAAAGGAAAGAAGATCTGCTCAAAAAGAGGGACGAGAAGATCAAGGAGCTGGAGACCCTGAAGGGCAAAACACCATCAGACCTTTGGCTTCATGATCTTAACGAGTTTGAAGCCGAGTTGGACAAGGTCGAACAGAAAGAAAGAGAAGATGAGCTGGGGCAGCCTAAACTGAAAAAGAAGGCAGGCGCTGGGAAGAAGAAATCTCGGACTGAAGACGACAAACCGTCTCTATTCGGTGAGAGGGTGGAACCGCACATCGACGACGAATACAAAAAGAAATATGAGAAGAAAGCTTCTGGAGAGAAAAAGAGTAGAAAGAAAAAGGACTCTGACATCAAGAAGGAAGATGACGATGATGACATCAAGGATGTCTCTCTGGTCGACAGGCTGAATGCGTCCGCCAAGAAGGAGAAGGGCAAGGCCATGAAGCAGACAACTCTCAACTTTGAGTCCATAGGAGAAAAGAAGGGCCCGAAGAAAAGTCCCAAGAAGGGAAAGAAGAGGAATGCATGGTCTGATTCGGAATCGGATGGGGACAAGTCCGATTCCTCTGTGGATGTCCATGCCGATGATTACATTCCACCGGAGAAGAGAGAGATGGCCCCAAGGAGGGCAGCCGTTCAGGCCAAGGCTAAATATAAGTTTGATAGCGACGACGAAGAAGATGAAGTTCCGATGAGGAGTGATAGCGACAGTGATTCTCCCAAGACAACAAACGATCACAAACCACCAGCAAAAGAAGACAACAACATCAATGGGTCTGTCTCTCCCGCCATGTCAGACAGCGACGACAGTTTTACAACAAAACCCAGCAAGACCAACAGTAACAACCAATCCCACGATGACCTATTCAATTCTTTGCTTGGTGGCAAGAGCGAAGACAAGGCAGAATACAAGCCGACCTCCGCACCTGCCACAAAGAAATACAAGGATTCTTCGGACAGTGACTCCAGCGATGGTTTCAAGATTGAGCCCGAAAAGCCCAAGGCTGCTCCTGCTAAGAAAAGACCCAGGAAGAACAGCAGCTCCGAAGATGATTTCAAGAGCTCCAAAGCTGCCAAGCCGGCTCCCAAAGAGAAGAAAGCCGCTGCACCTCCGAAGAAAAAGCCTGCCGCTGCCAAGGAGCCAAAAAAACCGAAGGCCAAGCCTAAGAAGAACGTCAGCGATTCTGACGACGAATTTGATGCCGGAGGAGATGTCTCGCCAGTCGAGGCTCCCAAACCACGATCGGGAAGGGCTAAGGCTCCGTCGAAATTCACCTTCAGCGACGATTCGGACGATGACTATTAGACTGCCGGTGCTTTCTTGTATAAAAAAAGCTGTATTTCTGACAAGGGGAAATGGGCACAGGTCTGCAAACCTAAGTGCCTTTGTGTTAATCTAATGGGGGGGAAAAAGTACTTTTCTATGTCACATTACTCTGGCTGTATTGAATATTTTTACAATTTTTTTGATGTGATAAATTTAGCTGATTCACAGGGCTCTACAATTTCATAAAGTTGGGTTATTTGGGCCCTGTGAATCAGCTACATTCATTATAATTAAAAAAAACGTTTGTGTAAAAATATTCAATGCAGCCGGAGTAAAGGTGGCTTAGATAATTACCTTTTTCCATTGGATTAACACAGGTACTTCGGGTTTTTTAAAAAAAAAACCTGCGTTCATTCCTCCTTAACCAAATTGACTTTCATTAGTTCTCCTTTTGTATTGAATTACTCATTTGGCTTTGGTATGTAATGTAATTGGTGTTATCAGCATATTTAAATTGTACATTTCATCTCCATTATTATTAAATGTATCTCTTGTGATGTTAAACTCCCTATAGGGTAACGAGTACAGTGATTGGCACCCTCACAGTGATTGGCCCCCTGATTCATTATTGAAAATAAGATGTTAAAGCCCAAAATGTTGTTGCCAACGTGACAAACGTTAATGGCGGGAATTTTAAAAACCTTTGTCACACCTATTTTGGGCTTTAACATCTTATTATTTTCAATAATGAATGAGGGGGCCAATCACTGTACTCGTTACCCTAACAACTACTGTGAAGCCAAACTAGTGTACTTTTTTTATTAAGTTTATGTTCTTTTTTCATATACTTGTTTTTAAATTTGGCTCTGCACAATAACATTAACTTGATCTAAGAGGTTTTACATAGTTTCATGCTCATCTGGCTTGTAAACTAGGATTTTAATTCTTCATTTAAAATTTAGGTTACCTTTATTTTTTAAAGTTTAGGTAATCTTTTAAATTACTTATTGTTTAAACATCAACACATTTTTTTACTATTTTATCATTGGCATAATTTTTATTTGTATGTTACAAGAATATTTACCCGGATTGTATAAAAAAGTTAATTTATAAGTAAGCCGTTAAGCAAATAAAATTGTAACTGGTTTTAGGACAACAATTAAAAACAAATTTGCAGAAATTTGAGCAAACCTTTGCCCCTTGTATGTGTCTAGTTTATGGACATTCATAAACGAATCATTAACCCTCCCGATTTTAGTGCAATATCCTATCAGTTTAATAAATGTAAAATTGGAAACAAAAAAAAACAATCATTGTAATTGAATATATGGAGACAGTCGTGTATTTGCATAGTTCATACTGTTTGTAAAAAACCTGTTAATTTTACATATTTAACCTGATGAAATAGTTGTATTTGTCATCAATTTGCCTAAGTTGTTTGAAATTAAAAATTTGAAAAGAATTTCTGTATTTGTTCATTTATATTAGAACTAGTTATTGTGTTGGTCTAATTCTAAGAGCTAGGCTGCAAACAGGAAGTTTTATTCAAGAAATAAAATTACTTTAAAAAAAAACCTAATTGAACATTAATTTTGTATCAGTTCAAAAGCTGCACTAATATAAAAGGTAACTTATTCATTTATGGTTAAATTTATTTGTTTCTTGCATTTTTATTAATTTCAATTTAAAGAAAATATTAAAAATAAATTTGTTTTTACTTCAGCAAAGGCAAATATGTATTTTTGTTGGGTTGACTGTTAAAGTTTTTTTTTGAAAAAAAGTAGAACCTATTGGAACCTTAGTTTCATAGTTTGTAGGCAATCAAACAACCTTAGTAGAAACAACCTTTTGTTTTGAAATTAACTTGCTTATCAGCTTATAATTGTTTAATTAAGTCGCTAATTTTTATAGGTGGCAATTAGAATATTCGAAAGTAAGTTTTGTATTTGATGTTTCGGGAGTATCTAAATTTTAACTAGTGATTGCTTTAAGGAGAGAAAAGTTTCTGTAAACAGAACACATGTGACAATATTTAATTTTTTTTAATATCCTTTGGTTTTGCATAAACTAGTCTATTCCTACTGAATAGTGAGTCCTTAAACAACCCTAGAAATAGAAGTCAAGTGCTTAAGTTTTTATTTAATTCCTTATAAGTAATTTTGTCAAGGAGAAGTCAAAAACCTCCCTTAAGAGGGATTAGTCCCATAGATCTAATGCATTAGTTTTGGACTCACAACTTCAGCAGAAGTATTGCTTTGCCATGTTAGCCCTTTTCCCCCAGGTATGGGAATCAACATAACATCTAAATGAAACAAATTTGTAACGAAAATGTTATCGTTAAATGTTAAGTTATTTAATTATATCTTTTTGAAATGCCAAAAATATGCAGCAGATGGAGACACTATTTTAAAACTGAATAATTAAATGACCGGATGTTATTTTCTTTTCAATTTTGTTTTAAATTGATGTTATGATGATTCCCATACCTGGTGAAAATGGGATAACATGGCAAAGCAATTGTTTTGCAAAAGTTGTGATTTCAAAACTAATGCATTAGCTCTATGGGACTGACAGTCCCTCTTAATTTGTTCACTTCACATGTTATGTCCAAAGTCTATCGGAATTTTTTTTGCAAAACTGTGCCTTAGATTCTGGAGTTTTTTCAATTACTGTTTCTTTTACTTTGAATTACCTAATATGAAATTTAGTGTAACAAAAGTACTCTTGCAATGGGGAGGATCGAAATTTAGAAATGGAGATATTGTGTTTCTACACATTTTGCAAAGTGCCGATTCTAAAAATGTGTTTTTTTAACATTGGTCTGAAACCACTCTATAGCTTGAACTAAAAGAGCTATGGACTTCAAATTCGATACTTGAGTTCCTAGTACCAACAAACTTGCCTGTGACTTCATAATAAAGTTTTTAAGAAAATCGTGCTTACGCAAATGGTAGCTGCCTTAGAACTATTTATGTTTTAAAGTTTTTGAAATTAACTTATAAGGTACATAATTGCCTTTCAATACGCACATTAATTTGTTGAGTGGCAATTGAAAGTCATGTGGTGTTGAACACTCCTAGTTTGCATATAGAAGACCAAGAAGTTTATATGAAAAAAAAAACTAGTTGGTAAAATTAAAGGCAGTGGGTGACTTCCCTTTAAAGTATAAAATGAAATACCAAAGTATCCTTGATGAATAAACTCAATTTAAATTTGACAGCTTTATATTTCCATTCATTTAATTATACAGAACATCCACACAAAAATATTGTTATAATATCCTGCAAAAAAACTAACTTTTTCAAATCAATAATCGTGGCAAAAGTGATGCTTTTAACAAAATCGTGTTTCAAAGTTACTATTACGCACTAGTGCGACAAAGTAAATAAGAGCATCTGATTGGTTTAAAATTCTTTATTTGAGCATGATTCTTTATTTGGCGTCTTATTTCCAATGCCAATCTAAGAAATACTTTTTGCACATGATTTTAAAATAATCATTAATATAAATAATCACTTTCAAATCATTTGAACGTGATAATAAAATAATTAATAAGCCAATCAATAAATGCCAATTTAATAAATACTTTTTTTGCACGTTATTATAAAAAATAGTGTATGACCAACACGTTGAAAATAGCCTTTTTTAAACTCGTGAATTTATTTCACTCGCTCACGAAATAATTTATTCAACTCGTTTAAAAAAAGCCTTACTTTTCACACTTGTAGCATAAATAACTATTACGGTATTGGACAGTAACAGAAAAAAAAATCAATTTCATGGTGATATTTTATTCATTATAAAAATGTAAAATAACATTGCATTTTTGTATGAAACATATTTACATCTATAACCAAATCTAAAAGACTAGTTTGTAGAAAAATAATATAAAACTTTGATTTTTGACAGGGAAATAAAATAATAAACAATACTACAATAAATAAAGTCATGGCAAAATTCTGTGTAAATACAACATCACCATCACCTATTTTTTTTTTAATTGCACCAGGTTTCTGATGAACTGAGAACTAAAAATTATATAATAAATCAATTGCAAACAAATGTACACTGAAGGTGAAGCAAAAAATAAATACAAAAACTGCAGGAAATATTTGTTTTAAATGTTAATAAAATCCTTGAATATTTGATTGCATTTAAAATCAAACATACTAGCTTCTTGTTTAGGATAGCCTTTTGAAATAATATGCATAAATTTTGTCTTTAAAATACAAATAAACACACATTCAAAAGTAAAACCACAAACAAGACCCTAAAACCTAATTAAAATAAGAAAAATATCAATCTCAAGGCTTTTCAAAATTAAGCTAAAACAGCTTTGGCTAACAATTGCTCACTTTATTAAAAAAAAACACTTCCCTAACACAAAGCCCAAAATATTGAAAATTTATTTTACTTTTGTAACTTGGTATAGAATTTTTTCTATATTAACAAATGTCTTAAAGTAATTCCCGAAGAAAAAAGTAACAAAATTTTTTAAAAAATAACATGCCAAGGCAAATATCAGTTCTAGTTCTCCTTTCCTAATAAAAAAAATGCTTATGCTACATAAAAAAAGTGTATAGATGGATACATCTTAATTAAGTAGCTATACACTCCCCCCCCCCCCCCAAATAGTACTTTAAACATCTTGATAATTAGTATACTATTAAAAACTCACACATTACATTTCTTAAAATATTGCTCAGTAATCTTTATTAGAATTTAATATGGATTAGAGTATAAACCATGTATACATTTTATGTCACTAAACCCAATTTACGTTTTTGGATACAATGGATTTCAGAGTATAGTATTTCATTAAAATCTTTACACACACTAATTTTATTTAAAAATACAACACAAATAAGATAAATTTACTCTTTACACAAAACCTTGATATATTGAGCAAAGACAAATGCAAAAAAAAAAACAAGAATTTAACTACCTTTTAAAAAAATAAGATAACTGTATGTTAAACGTATAAATTCTTTAACTAAGCTAAACTCGACAGCCAATAGAGGACCAAGGCCTGCTGGGCAATGATGTGCATTGCAGAAGATATTCTGGTCAGTTGGTCAGACTGATGCGCAACCCCATTGCTTAGCCCCCAAGCTAGATTTGTAATCTTTTATCAGCAAACTGAAAGAATCGTACCCAATGAAGGAACAGAACAACTGACCTGTGACTTGGTAGTAAGAAAGTAGTAGTACTATTTATCACAGGGCATTTTAAAACTTAAGTGATAAGATAAGTGAACGCTTATAAATTCAAGTAAAGTTAAATTTTCGATACATGAATATAAAGAAAGAATCACTGCATGACAGTATATACAAAAGAGTGCAGTAAAATTATAAGTTAAGATCAGCATAATACTTTCATAAAATTATTTGTAAGAGTGTAACTATAAAAAGAAACAATTTTATGCCCAAAATATGTTTTAAACAAAGCTGAGAACGTCACTTCTAAGTTTAATTTCCACTGCAATATCTGGACCATTAGTTTCATTTATGTTTGGCTAAAAACAGACAATAATTAAAACTATATTTTTCTTTTAAAATATCCAATCTGCAAATAAAAAAAATACATTAGTTAAATACAAACTTGTTGTATAAAAAAATATTTATTTCAACAATATTCGAAAGTCAATTAAATTTATCTGAGTGAGTAAATATAAATTCATTAATATTTTAATTCTTATTTAAAAAACACTAATCAAAATGTAATATAGTTGTGTAAGTATTAAAACTAGGTAACTGCAGTAGATTTCTTAACCTCTTCACTTTTGAAACAAAGTCCTATGCATATATTCTTTATATATAGTTTTTTTTAAAACAATTATACAATTAGAAATATGCTTTGCAAGTAATTTTGAAAAAAAAAATAGTGTTTATTATTTGCTGAGGGGTCATGTCAATTTAAAGGAACCTTCACCAAATCAACATTGACACTACTATCTGCGCTCCTCTGGTGAGATTAAATCATTTGTCAATTTGTTCAGTTTGCTAATACTGTTTCTAATGTTTATGTGCTATCGACAGCTATGCTTCAAAATCTTGTTTGCATTGGGCAGCACACAGGACAGTTAACGCAATCCAGTCCATTGGCGTAATAATTTTTTTATGCTTATTTATTTAAGGTATGTTAGAACAACTTCAATGTATAGACAATACCTTTTCTGTAAAGTAAAAATGTTTTACATTCTTAAATTTACAAGGCGATTCAACAGAGTTTGCTTTGACCTTGGTGGAGGACCCTGCCTTTCTGGAAATTGAAGATGGTACACCTCAGGATGACTTTCCTTGAACTGTTAACAAAAATACAATAAATTGGATACACATATCACTTCACAAATCATTTTAGAAAGAAAAAAAAATTGACTTGTGTACTGTTTGGTTGTAGGTAAAATATTTGGACTCAACTCTAAACTATTCCTTCCAGTCCTAATGATGATGTTTAGGCCATTAATGAAAAGTTTGACATAATGATGACGCTTTCTTTGCCCTGGGTTATTAAAGAGTTAATTACTAAATAAAAAAATATGGTTCGGAAGGCTATTGAATCTCAAAACTTAAGACATACTTCCAAAAACCTAACCAAAATGAACATATCTCCACCACTTACCAGCTTCATCTTCCGCCTTCGTTCCTTGTCCGATATGTCCGGATCCTGTAGTATACTTCTCAGAAGGCCGAGGAGGGCCTCGTTGGACACAGATGCCTTCTGCTCCTCGTACTGCTGTCGCGAAACCAACTCACAGTAAGTAAGGGGGTCATCGACACAATACCTAATCTGCAACACAAGCGCAAAGGGAGCAACAGGTCAGAGGGAAGGAAGAGTGCAACCCCGTTACAGGTGGAAGATAGGAAGCAGGCACCCAAGCAAATATATAAAAACAAATTTACATGAATAAAAAATTTTAATATATCTATTTTTAAAACTATCTAAGAGGTTTGTTCCTCATTACAATACTTTGGGTTACAATTTACAACCAAGACTAACAAGGGAATCAAACCCAGACCCTGTCGAGTTTAGAACTGTAACAGTTCAACGATCTCTGGGAAAGTCTGTTAAGAAATCTTATCCTAATGAACTAAACCCAAAGACTATTTCAGCAAACATTAGAACCTCAACAGGATGTGCGTATTTAAATGGACATCTCCACAGAACCGGTGTAAGTCCTGTCGAGCCCTTGTGTTCAAGAGGGGAGAACATGACTTATGCACCAGTGCTTTTTTTAGCCTATGCAGTTTTAACTATTTACTTCTTAAAAACTTTTCTGCAAAGACTAATTTATATGGGACTCTAGAAAGGAAATGGTCTGTCCAACTGACTCCTTGTTTTTTTTTTACTTAATTAAATTCGTAATTTAAAAAATATATTTTGTATTTTTAAAATAAATGTCAAATATTTATGGGAAATTAACAGAATGAGTTTAGTCGCACTTAATAACTCATCAACCTAAACTACAAGTCAAAAGATCAAAAAGCAAACATATCTCAAAAAGAACTAAAACTTCATGCAAAGACCACCACCATGTTAAAGCATGCAAAAATGTGCAGCAACAAAAATAGTCTAACCCGTCCAAAAGATATGCGAGACAAATCTTGAACTTCTTGCTTTAGGCCCTGAGGTACTTGGAAGATCATTTCGCAATTATCCAGGAGAAAGGATGTCATTTCCAATAAAAGAAGATGTTTCTGATCAGATTGAACGATGGCTGGCAGAAATGTATCTAGAAGCTGCAAAATTTTATAAATTAACAAATGATTAAGTAATACAGTTAACTGGCTTAAATGGAACCGAAGGTTAATTGGTTAAACAGATGAGGTGAAATTAATTGGTTTAGATTTATATTTGATTTCATATTTCTACATTGAGTATGTTTGCCTTATAAATAAATGCACAGTAGAAATAGTATTACATAATTTTAGTCGATGTATGAAAGCATTATCAGTTGCACACCTTTAAAAAAAAATTATTCATCTTTTTTAATTGAAGCCGAGAAATTGAGCTAATAGTTCTTCAATTGAAGTAGCCCAGTTCTGCCATTTTTAAAAAAAATTATTCATCTTTTTTAATTGAAGCCGAGAAATTGAGCTAATAGTTCTTCAATTGAAGTAGCCCAGTTCTGCCATTTTTAAAAAAAATTAACGTTAAATGATTATCTAAAGCGAAACATCATTTATTTAGCTATCTTTTACACTAAAGCGGAGATAAAAAAAACCTTACAGAATCTGTCACTTAAACCGCTTCCACACAATATTTGTGCTCAACAAAAAGATCACTATTTATACACCTCAGAAAGAAATTCGCCAAACATGGCCTTTAGCTAATAATTTATTTCTAATTCAAACTTTTAAAAGCCAAAATTAACTATTTTCATTAATCTTCTTTTGCAAATTAATAATTACTCATTATGGTTTGCAAAATTTGTTTGAAAATCGAAAAATATTAATGAAATTATTTTATAAATATCTTTTAGTCGCCACAATTTCCCATGTTCGTTAACTTTCTTTCGAAAAAGAGAAGAATAAATAATTAGTAAAATTGATGCTTTAAAAATAAAAGCGAACTTTTGCATATTTTTTTTATTCTAAGTTAGAATTCGCTATGTATCTTTCCACATACATATATAATGAACCATCAAAAGAACTATTGTGATATTACATCAATCTAAACTGAATCATATCACATAAATAAATATTTTTTCAAGAGTTATTTTTATTTTAAATAAAGTTTCCCGTACGTTTGACGAAATGGCACCAGTGAAAATGGAATCTGCATGTTATTTAAATGTATATTAAATTTTTTAATGAAATTTGGGATGTAATCTAGCCTGATTTTTTGCTTCAAAATGACATATCCCACTTGTTTGTGCGACTTGCGGTTCATTCTGTGAAAGTGGGTGACAGACAGAACGATTATAATACGTTCCACTTTTTGCCTTATAAATGTAGTGTGAAAGCTAAAAAGAGTCCGCTTAAGAGTCATGAAGCCGAATTTCACCCCTTGAAAATCGTAATGGTATTCCTATGGAGAATCTTCTTCGACTAAATGACGCCCCAATTTTAATACTGGCCACTAGTTTTTGACACCATTTTAAAGAACAAAAAAATTAAAATAGACTATCAGAAAAAAAAATTTGAAAATCACATCTTGAGTATTTTTAATAATTTTTTAAAGTTTGGAAATCAGTGGCAAATACAATGTCTTTAGTGTATGACGATGTATCTCAGTAAAAAAATAAAGATACTGCAATAATTATATATTTTGAACACAATCGAAATTTTTATTTTTCAGTTCATTACGAAATAAAAATTTTAATTGAAATATTTGTATTTTTCAAAAATTTAAGAAAAGTTGTTGCTATTTTTTGGAAAGCGAATTATGGCAACCCCACATTTGGCGATCACCTGAAAGGTGTCGCCAACTAATTTAGAGTGTACGTTATCTCTCTACATATGGTGGGGGGTTCCCCCTTAAAGACGCTGGAGTTAGTGTCGCATCTGTCAACATCTGGAACCCCTTTCCCCCCTGTACTTTGCATAGAACCCTTGGTGACTTCGTAGAAAATGCCTTTGCGGTTTACCAGTGGCTTGCTGGTAGGGGGGGGGGGAGAGAGAGGGGGAAGCATCGGACTTACCTAAGGGGGTTGGGTTTCGCTTGGTAACAGGACAGTCGTATGGGACAATTCAAAAGCCGGTTTGAGAAAGCTAGGGTTGTGGTCAACGAACGTTTTTTTCTTTATTACTTTTTCTTGTTGTAAGAATTCGGAATAGGGTAATGGTTATTTTTGAAATCAAATAAGGATGCATCAATTTCAATAATATAAGATGAAATGGTAGGTTACAGAAAAATGTGCTAAATTGGCATATTAAAAAGACTGATGTTACTAATTGATCATTTGAAACATTAATTTTCATTCACTGTAATAAAAAAAGATAACTCTGTTGGTACTCAAAACTTTGTTTATTGAATTTAAAGATACAAAATACAATAGCGTTTTTAGTTGATTAATACAAAGTTTAATATAAAACTTATCGTGTCTTACTTCCAAGCTTCCCCAAGCTTCTCAAATGTAAAGCAGAGTAATAGATAAGAATTTAACTGAATTTAATCAGCATTTTGAAAAGAAAAAAAGCCACAAACATTATAAAATTGACTTAGCTAAGTTATCTTTTCATGCATCTAAGTATTATTAAAAAGAATAAATTAACAAAAACAGATCTGCATAGTTTTTAATTTGACCCCAAAAATAATCTTTAGACTGACTCAAGATATACATCTAGTAAACCATATAGTTGCAACTTACGATATTAAATTCATGTTTTTAATTCTGAAAATTTAAACAAATATTGTAATCCTCCACAATACCCCCTCCAATATTTTGATTTTGAAACATATTTTGTCGATAGATATTTTCAGGATATTAGAGATTGTAATGTCACTCTATATCAGGGAACCAAATTGCAAAATTCAGTTTATCTCCTTTCTTTAGGGAAACAACTAGAAACTGTTATTCTTTTTAAATTAAATTGATTAACCTCATGATGATATAAACTTAAAGATTATTGAAAACAATCCAATTTACCCCTGATTTTGGACAAAAAACAACTTGGCCAAATTCAGCAAGGATTTTTATATTGTGATTTCTTCAACTGTTGAGCATTAGAATATTGTAAAGCAAAACGTTGGAACAATCATTGCAAAACAACTAAAACTAAATCACTCAGAATTAGACAGTGCCACATGACTGAATTCCAATGTTGCTGTTAATTGAAATTGATAAACGATTTTGAACATAAGAAGGATATTTAATTTTTTAGATTTCGCATTACGTTTATAACGTAAACTAGGTTTGTAACAGACACTGGTACTTAGAATCGATTCTACACAAAATTCAAGAATGTGTCTAAAAAGGTGCCAATATTACATCGGGACATCTACATAGGCCCAGTTATCACTTCCCCAAGAATAAATCAAGTTTTGTCAATAATCATATTTAACCGAAGTGTCACATTCCAAAGACTATTTATTGAAATCCACAACTATCATAAGGAAATCCTTTATTAGGTGTTATCTATTTGAAGCAAATTAAAACCGTGATACTTTTTAACTATTTTACATCGCCATATTTTTCAACGTTATATTTCTTCAACTGAAAGTTCAGATGAATGAAAAAAATTCTTCATTTCTTTCATCTCTATGAATCTACGTTGCTTGATAGCTAAAGAATTAGAAATTCAAGTTCATTACTCCTTTCAAAATGTGAAGTGAGTGTCCTATATGTCTAACTTCTAAGCTACTTTGAATAAGATTTGCATATCAAGCAATAATATCTCCTTTTGGAATGTACCCCAATATCAAATTTTTAAAGCTTTCTCTAACACATTTTCTTGAAGAAAGCATACATTCTATGCATTATATTGTAATTGCAGGAATCGTCTGTCACCACTATAGACTTTCCACATGTATCCATAACTATCAAGGCATAACCACATATCACCACATAACTATCAAAGCACTTATTTTTTTATTACATCTTTGCATCAGGATTAAGAAAATAATTTCTTCTTATAAATGACTAAAAATATTTTCCAAGTCAAATCATAAAATCAACTGTTCCAGTTTCCAAATTCAAAATTCGGAGCTTTTTAGTATGTGCTATGCTTATAGCTATTGTCACAACTGAGATCTTTTTTTTCTTTTGTAAATTAAGTAAAATATATGTAAATCCTTAAAAATATTACATTAGAAAATGGGGGACGTACATGAATTACGTCATGCACAGAAGGGGAGGGAGGGGTGCGCTCCAACGTGACGGGTCGTGACATGGAGGGGGTAGGGGTAATCGCTTGCGTGACGTAACGATTCGGAATATTTCACTTTTGCATTGAAAATCTGTTTTGCATTAAATGAAGTTTGAGAAAAAAATCTTAATTTTTTTATCATAAGATCATCATGAGAAACACTTTATTTCAGAAAGAGGATAGGGGGATTATTATATGCCACAACGTTGGAATTATTAGCCTCTTACATTTTACAGACCTTTTCCTAATGGTACTTCGTAACACGCTGTAAATTGTGACACTATCTTGACCAATCAGAAGACTATCAGCTACTTACTACAGAGGACTAGTCTTATTACGATGCAGATAATTTATACTTCATAAAGTAGTACACAATATATATTAGTATTTTTCTGTAGTATTAAATGCAATAGTAGTAAAATATAAATTATTTAAAACTTTAGTTTTGGGTCATGTATCCCAATGCATAATGATACATGACCCACCTATCAGGGATACGTGACCCAACCCCAAAATGTGGTAGTATAACTTAAAATAATCAAAAAAACTTTTACCAAATAACAAAACTAATATCATATTATAAAGTTTATATAAATTTCATAGTATTTTCAGACAAAATTATTACTTTTATTTTTATCTCATTAATTATGCTTATATTAACGAAATAATCAAATTTAAAAGTAAATTCTGTTCGAAATACGAAACTGGGGCTTCTTTTATTTTGCAAAGAAAACACATGTGGTTAAAGAATCGCTACTATTTTATCAATATCATTTTGGGATGCATTATCCATTTTAGGACATTTGAAACATTTTCCATCAATTTTTTCTGCATATTGAATTGTAAGCTCGTTAAAAAAAATTCCCTTGTACCTTCCAAACAAACCTTATACTTCGTTAAAGACCCAGTCATTTACTTTTGGGACTCCCGTGATATTTTAAAAAATTTACTTGGTCTACTTCTGTCTACTTTTGTGTTTACTTGGGTCACATATCCCTAATTGGCTTGGGTCACTTATCCCTAGTTGCACTTTTTTGTTTAATCCCAAAACAAAGACATTTGCGAATAATTACATTAGCAATATTATGCATGTAACTGTAGCTAATAGCATGAACTAAACAAATGACTAATTGAAAAAATCTTTCTTTTAAACCAAAAAATGTAGACCGAAAAAACTTACGCTCTCAAAAATTTACTTTCAGTGCATGAAAACGTATTTCTTCGCATAACTTAACAAATACGCTATGATTCAGCTTTTTTTTTCACCATGTGATCAACTGGCTGAAAGGAAAAAAGTGATGCCACTTTCAACTCACATAACTTTTCCATTGCTGAGAGAAAGGCATTGGGTCATGTACCCTTAGGGGTCAAATGTCCCTAGTTCCCCCTACATTCTATGCATCATATTGTAATTGCAGGAATCATCTGTCACCACTACAGACTTTGTACAACAAAATATCTGTATTGTGGTTGAAAGAACTTTGTAGTATTTGAACAAACTAAAGACAGTTGTTACGTTAAGGAAATTATTGTAGCGTTTATAGCAAATCACTGATAATGAATTATTATAAAGAAACCCGTCGTAAACACAACTTTTCAGTTTCGCGAAATTGCTTCGATGAAATAATGTATTAATCATAATTAAAATCTAGGAGTGTGTACCACTTCACGACTTTCCATTACCGTTCATTGAATCAATTACATCCATCTGATAATGACAGACGAAAAATTTTTTACAAAGAAAAAACAAAATTTTTTTTTTTAATTCAGCGTCCTCCAAAAGCAAAATTCGGATTTTCGACCGCACTTCAATACTTCCATTACATAATCTTTCACATTCGTTAATTGAAATAATAAATTAAGAAAAAAACCATAAAATAGTTAAACTAACATCAAATAGTTTTAATTTTAGCAATTTTACTTTAAAACATTTTAAAATCGATTTTCAGAAAAGATTTTTTGTGCCATAAAAAATTTCTTCTTTAGGCAATCATTCCAAATATAAACTTTTAATGACGTAATATGGTTGCAAAAAATATAATCACTTTATTAAATTTCTTTACTTCTACAAAAGCTTCTACAAATTGTAAGCTTTAGTATCAGAACCAGTTAAAATAGTTATCAGCTAAAACCACCCAGAACCCCGACATTCAAAGAATCCTCTATGTTCTTATCTCTTCATCCCCTCTAGAAGGAGAGGGTAGGAATCCAGACCCTGGGGGGCCTCAGTCGTGGGGCCTCGAATTTCATTGGCGATAAAAAAAAACGCACTGAACGATTGCTTTTCGCCTAGTAGGCGATAAAGTGTTTTTTCTAGTTTAAAAACACGGCGACATCTGGTTTTCGAGAAAGATAGTAAAAGAGTTCGTGCCGATGAATTAATGACTCTTAAGAGGGAACCTACTGTATGTTTATAAAAATAAATGGGTATAAAAATTTCTTAATTATATTTCAGGAATTAGTTGGCAATGAAATGCTTGTAAAAGGTATTTTTTTAAACCCTAAACTTAAAAGCCTTAAGTCATTTTTTTAAAGGGGGAAAACTTGTGAAAGTTGATACCTTCGATTTTATTGAAACTTTCAGGATATGTTAGTAGTACTTTGACATGCTATTTGTGGTATAAAGATCAAAATGCTTGACTGAGGGAAAAACAAAAAGAAATTAGTTTAAGTAATTAGTTGAATCAATAAGAAAAACCAAATAATCATTTAAGTATTTAACACCATTGATGCATTTGAAAACACCGGCACTGAAAATAAACAACTAAAACTATCAAAAAAGAATTGAAATGTTAGGAATGCTTCTAGGAATGGCCTAATATATCCTAATTAGAAGTAATTTTATAACTTACATAGTCTCTCATTGGCACTTTTACATCCAGAACAAATTGACCATTTTTCAACACTTTACTTAAGAGTCTTAGTAGCAGATGAAGTTGCCTTCGGTTAGCAGAAGGCATGATTAAGAGTATAAGCTGAAATGCAGTTTTCAGATCTTCTGAGTAGTTGTTATCTAAGCAGAAAATAAGTGTTCAAAAATAAAAATCTATAAAGACATACTTAAATTTAATTACTATTATTATAAGGTATTATTGAAGTGTTAATAAGAAATCATAAACAGATCATGTTTATACAAATTTATTTTGAACATAATTACTATAATATTTGTTTAAAACACTAAGAAATGAAAGTTTGTAAGGAAGTATGTTGTAAGGATTAGTTTAGCTTAATAATATAATTAATTATACAGTAAAACTTTTAAAGGCTAAAATGGTCTGCTTAAAATTAAGTTTTATTTTCTTTCGTGCATAAGGTTGAAGCTAGTAAAAAGCCAATAACCATTTATGTTTGAAATCAAGCTAATACATTATCCTTTAAACATATTATTCATATACATTTCCAAAAAAATGTGAATTTTACAACACAAAATATTTTATAATACATAATTTAATACATAAACATAATAACACTGTCATAGATAAAACCAGCGATCGGAATTTATTTAAGGTCGTTACTTTTAAAAAGTAACTGTTACAATTACTTAATATAAAAAGTAACGTTCACAGTTACTTTTAGAAATTTTAAGTTATAAGAAAAATTGAAAAGCCATCTTACCATTTTTCAAAGAAAACCACAATTAACGAAACATAAGCACAAACAAAATGCTGAAATTATAATTAATAATTTTTTTGTTTAATTTCAATCCTGGTTTAATCCCAGAAATGGGTGTGAACGTGCCCTCTCTTTCTCCCTCCCCGTTTCTTCAAGGGGAGATATTTTGTTGTTGGTCATTGTTGTAGAACCCATTCGGGTTCAAGCAACACAAAAGGGTTTGCACTGGTCGAAACTTACGGAACGACAACCGGCTTGACAGTTAGCGTGGTTTATTTCAAAACCCTTCTAAGCCTGTAATTACAGGTCTTATAATGTGATACTTGGAAAGGTAAACAGAGACAAGGAGAAACATTCGTACTTTAACAATTCTGGCTGAAAGCAGCTGTCACGCCTTTAGCAGCCAAAGTGGACAATGCTATTTTGCTTTTTCCCTCCCAAGAAAAGCTCATATTTCGGGAATGCCAAATGTTCCTTCTTGGGAGTGGAATTTCAAAATAAGCATCAGACAGCCTTCGGAAAGTAACGGAAAAGTAACGCAATTTTTCGTTACTTCGTTACTGAGTAACTAAGTTACAGTTACTTTCTGAAAAATGTAACAGCGTTACCCCAAAAAAGTAACTGTTACAAGTAACAGCGTTACCCAAAAAAAGTAACTGTTACAAGTAACAGCGTTACCCAAAAAAAGTAACTGTTACAAGTAACGCGTTACTCCGATCCTTGGATAAAACCAATGAAATTGAAACTCACTCTTCATTAAATCTTTTTTAACAGATCCGTAAGTGGAGTGCTGATCTCGACCAGAATTTCCCTCTGAATGTATGGCACTGGATGAATAGTATAATCCTTGACGACTGTATCGCTTTGATGACTCACTTTCTTCAGTGACTGTTTTTGAGCTGAGATTGGACGTGTCGAGGTCATTTATTTCGCAGAGATAGACGTTGGAGTGGTGGCTGAGGTTACTCTTGAGGCTAGTTGATGAACCTGCAATTTCTAAATGAGAGGACAATTGATTAGATGTTAAAGATATGTTTTAAAAAATAGCTACACAATACTATTTTTAAGTTAAGATTGAAGCCTACAAAAAAGAATTATGTATTGGCATTAAAGCCTGAAAATTTAAGGCTTCTCTTTTTAAATTTAACAAAAAAAAAATCAATTTCAGGCATACATTTTAACTCCAGAATAATAGGATAGAACAGAATAAGCTAGAACTTTAATAGATATATTTTTAAAAAAATGGTTAACTTAGATTTTCTACTGAAGTATAAAAGATTTTTTTTAGTATATAATAAAATTTACAAACTATAAAAATGTATATCGTTCTGTGACTGAAGAATGTAAATACAAAAACATACATTTTTATAGCATTGGATGCATGTTTGTGCTTAGGAATTCATACTTTATCAAAATAGAAAATAGTAAGTATTGAAACTCTTTAAAAAAAATTCTAGATTAGAAAAATATTTGTTTAAATATAATTATTTAATTTTTTCAATCAAAATATATTCTAATTTAACCCTAAAACAATATTTCAACTTTAAAAAAAAAATAAAACATTTCATACCTGGCTGAGCAAAACTCCTAGGACTTTTATGCCACGACTCCTTCACCTCATCCTGCAGATACAAATTAGAACACCACGATTTCAGCGGCGATTTGGCAACACCTTCTTCGATGATTTCAGATCTCTGGCTCTGCCGACTGCAGATGCTAATCGTGCTCACTGACTCAATACTACCGACCGAATTGGCGCAAGACCGACTTTTTGGTGAACTCTGGTTCGAGATTACTCTTGTGACAGGATTGGTTGTGCCAAAGTCGGTTTCGTAGATGACAGCTGAAGGGTAATCCCACATGACTTCGGGGTCATCAAGTAACAGTTTGGCTTGGCTGCTTTCCCTTGAGGAACGGGAAGTTTGTTTGGCGATAAAGTAGTCTGTGTTACCAACTGGGGTGGATGTTATTAGGTTGGATGATGTGGATGTCGAAAGAGTTGAGGATTTGTTGGAACTGGTTTTTTGAGACAATGGGGTAGTTGCTGCTTTATTGAAGTCGATGTATTCGTTGTCAGTAAAGTAACCTATAAAAATGAGTTTTTAGATAGATAAGTAAATGCACACAACGAAACTTCAAAGATAATGTCATGTAGTTAATATGTGAAAAAGAGAAGAATGCGAATAAAATTGGATTCAATTTAACCAAACTGTGAAAACTAATGAAAAAAAATTAACTAAAATAACTTCTTCTAAATATTGTTTTTTTCGTTGCTGTTGTGTTAAAGAAGCTAGAAGAAAGATATAAATTAAGTTAAATGAAATAATGTTTTATTTCATTGTATGTAAAAAATTTTATCATGTAAACTTATGAGGAAAAAAAACTGACTTAAAGAGATTTAATATTGGAAACAAGGCATAAAAATTATGTAAAAAAAGATAACAGAACTACTTAACCTTCTGAATGTTAGACCCAGCTTTTTCCATATTTATGAACAGTTTTTACAGCAATAAACAAACATTTTAGAATTTTATAAATTAATGAATTCGTATTATTTTCTACTTTTTCAAAATTGGAAAGTAAATTTTAAGTTCATCTCTTCAAAAATAAACATATGATTTCCTCAACAAATATATATTATCTATAACAATTTTATAATTTATGCAAAGAAAACAACCATACATTTTTGCTCATTTAAAGGCCTTTTAAAACTTACAGAACACTTTAATCAGGAGAGGTGTCAAGAATGGTGGGAGCAGAGGGACTTGTGGGTTAACAAAGAAGTCCCGGACAACCTTAAAGACATCTTTCTCGAACCCTGGATAGTTGGGCAAGCAGCTGCCACTACCACTGGCATTTGGCCCTGAAAATAAATTTTAAACTTAAAAACTCTTTAACTTAATTAGTTTAACAGTCAAATTATTTTTGTTGCAAAAAAAATGTAAAATGATAATTATTTTTAAAGAAAAGAATTATTTGATGAGCAATATAATTCTACAAAGGTTAAAAAAATATATTAAGGCAAGAATATGTTTAACCCAATGAAACTGTTTGTAATTGTACTGTTTTTGCACCAACATTTAAAGTACCTTTAAGCATAATTTTTGGTATAAGTCATTAAAAAAAACTAAAAGCATATTTATTGTATTTCAATTATACATCTATATATAACTTGAGACAAAAAAATTGCTTTCATAGAGTTATACTTCGATCTAATTTCTATAAGCACGAACTAAATTTTCAGAACAATTGTATTAAGTTTTGATGCTTCAATAAATTCACTACCATAAATTCTGCCCATAAAGAGACCCTAAAATTTTTAGTATTGACATAACTTTTTACGAAAGCATTCCTAAGAAAAGAGAATTCAAATAAGAAATTTGACAAACTTTTTTTTTAAATGAATGTACAGAACAATATAACCATAATTTAAAAAATTAAATAAAATTGATGTTTTCAATCCAGAAACTGAATTACAAAACATTCTAAAATTAAAAATGCATAAACCCTAGATCACAAAATTAAATTTAGACATGCAATACTTACAATTTGCTAAGCATTTCATTGCAGATATTACCCAATGGGGTATGTCATCTGAAAAATAATTAACACTTTATAAAATACAGTCATAATACACAATAAAAATTGTTTTATATATGAGTGAATATTCGTTACCTGTTTTATCAACCAAACACACAACCCCCGTCTTACTGAGGCGAGACACATTATGCTTTATAACAAGCCCATCGACATCTTTTTCATCTAGGATGTCGATGAAGGATGGGAAAGGCATCAACTTTTCAACCCTTGAAATTACATTAAAAAGTTAAATAAGAGCCAATATCTATTGTTACAAAACATTTATTTTATCATTTAGCACAAACTTTCCCTTTAAATGCACCATAAGCTTTAAAATAATTTTAACAGATTTGCTTAACATGAATTAATCTTAATATGAATGTTAAATACTGATTACCATGAGCTAAAAAGTCTGCAATTTTTCTATTATATGATAAAAAATAAACAATTTTCTTAATGGAATTGGTAATCAAATAAATAGGCAAAAATTAACAATGTGTATTAACTTAATTAAATTTTGTCTTACAAGCGTTCTGGTGCCATTTTATCTTAAAAAGCAACCTAAACCTAGGGAGTTGGCAATTTTAACTAGCAGCATGACAATGTCGCAAACCAACATTGTCCAAACAAGCAATAAAATACTTAAAGGTTTATGATATAAATCGTTTTGTTTTCAACTGAAAGAGAGCAAGAAAGACTTCACTGCGATAACGCTGTGAACTTGAAAATCTTATGAGGCATCGAGGTTCGGTTGACAAGTAGGTCCAGAACTAAAACTATAAAAATAACGAGACACCTGTGCTTTTGCCGTGAACCAGCATATATTACAAAAAATTAAGTTTGTTTGAACAAAATTTGGTCCTAATATAAAACTTTGGAATCGGCAAGAGAAAATTTTTCGTTTCTTGGATTTTTGTTAAAAAATTACCGCCTAAGTAAAAAAAAGCACCATTTAAAAACTCAAAGTAAATATAAGCCCCTTTAAGGGCCCTAAAATCGAAAACAAAAATAAGCACCGCTATACACCCTGTTGTAGGTTTTTTCAGATGTTAATTTATAGGACATTTTGGATTAAAAACAAATGTTAAAATGGATTCATCAGAGCTTGTTTGTTCATAGCACACCAAAAACATGTATTTTTACCGCACTTAAACTCAAATGCCACTAAATTTCCTTGCCTCTCTACAAGTGTTAAACCGTAATTTGGTCAGAATTACTTGCAAAACATACTTATAAAAATATAATGGTTTAAAAAAATATTTTTAGATAAATAGATGTGTAGGATCTTTTTTCGGGAGAAGAGGTTATATACTTTGCCTACATGATTAGGCATTCTAAAGAATACCCAATTTTATATTTTACCAATAACATAAATATCAATTAACACTTAGTAAGGCAACTAAAATCAACATGGATGACATTTTTAAATGGGACCACTAATTGTCTAGCACTCACCTTCCGAGAGTGACTTTCCTCCACATCAATTTCTCTTCATCCGCTGTGAGCTTCCTCTCCACAAAGTGGCATTCAGGCAGATTCTCCTTTTGGATATGCACCGAGGGTTTCCGAACTTTGACAGGATTTACTTTGGTCCTTTCCCGGTTTATGTTCCTGACACCGAAGGACGGGGATTGAAGGAGGCATAGTGCAGATGGTTTCGATACTTGTGAGGAGATAGATGTAAATCTGAAATAAAAAGGAAGAGTACTTTTTATGTGAAATACTTGCAGAGCTAGATCTAAATTTATTGTAAACAAAAAACATGCATAAAGGCAGCTACTATTATAGACATTAACTGCCAGTTGAAAATAAATTCGATATTTTTTTGTAACCAGTTTACAATAACCCCCTGAGGGATACAGACATATAAACCCATAATCTGCCTGTTAGATTTTCCAGCAACATGCAAATTTTTTACAAATTTTATTCATTTAATACTATTAAATTTTAATATTTAAAGTATGAAGGAGCAATTTATAAAGATCTTTTTTAGAAACATATTTTTTTAAAATTAAAGAAATTATTTTTTCAGCTAAATATGTTAATTTAAATCTGCAGTGAAAACAAGATAACAGTTCAGCCAATTTGCTTATGCCTTAGAGGGATAAAATAGAATATTTTATATGAACCATCAAAATGGTTATGTGTGCAAAAACATAAAATAAATTGCATATAAAAAACTTAGTTATCCTTCTCAAAACTGAAGTATGCAGCAAAAAGACCAAAACACATTATCTTATCACTATATGGCTGTTTAAAATGAGCAGATCACACAATCTAAAATGCATATGACCATAAATCAATCATCCTTCCAAACTAATTTAGATATATAAAGGCAGACTTGTATAAGTGGACAATATAAACACAAAGATTATAACAAAGATGCTTAGGTTAATATTAAATTGAAGTTAAAATACCTATAAAGGTGAGAATCATCAGAAAATTCCTTTTTCTTTGATCTCACAACTACACTTTCAATAACATGGCACTTGAGAAACTTTTGTAGTAAGTTAACAGTTTGCTGCCTGAAAGAAAAGTACTAGTTAATACTCTAAATAATTAATTATGATTTTACAAAAAAATAAGCAAACTTTTAAGATCCAGTTATGTTGCCTCAAAAATAAACCTTAATCATTTGATTTAGCTAAACATTTCGAATCATAACAGCATATCATATTTCTTTTAAAATTATACAAGTAGGTTTGTATAACAGGAACTGTCACTTAAAACTGCTTTAACACAAGTAGTCTGTTGTTGTGTTGGCACAACAGTGACAATATTAAATCAAAAAGGAATTCTCTTGTAATTTAAATAACATTAAATAATTGAGTTTTTTTTAATTTCAAAAATACTTCCAATTCCAATTTCTTCATGAAACTCGGAAATGTAGCCTAGAATGATTGTTTGCTTCAATATGGGTTAACAATATGTCTATAGCACTTATAGTTTGGGTGGTGAAAGTGTGTGACGGATTGAAGATTGAGTTGAAGATTGACGGATTGAAAGATAAGGCTTTCCATTTTGTATGTTATAAATGTAGAGTAGAAGCTAAGAACGTGAGCAACATAAATGTTTCTTAATAGCTTGCAACTAAATTTGAAGGACAAAACTTCCCAGCCTGCCAGAATTTTAGGCAATTCGAACAGGACTGAATATAAAACATTCTTTTAGAAATACTCAAGACTGGTTTCCAGGTGTGTGGCAACACTAAATAAAAGATCATACGCACCTGGTGACATCGCTCCCAAAGTTTGCATTGTTCAGAAGGTAACAATGGAGCCAGGTGACCGCATCGGAAGCAGTAAAACAAGAGTTGAATGTTTGGATGCGCCTTCTGTGTTTCTTCAGGGGCATTCCAGACTGAAAAGCTGATATTACTTCATTCCACTGGAAAAAATATTCAACAATAAATACAATGGGATCAGATTTACTGTGCGACCCTTGGCGCAATTTTTTTGGATTTGGCGCTAAATATTTTTTCTGGCAACCTGTCTGACTTCGACTGAAGATTCGAATTATATGACTTCGCACCGATGACGTTTTGCGGCAACCCTATCGGACTGTTGGCTGAGTTTTTATAAGAAATATTCCCATACGATCTTTTCTTTGAATCGTGGTTTCTAAAAAAAAGTCGCCAAAATACGGACTTTTGTCGCGATTTTGGAAAGTTTGCCAAGGGGGACCGTACAGTAAATCTATACCAATACAATGTATAACATATATATGACATATACGACTTAAACCCCTCAAAAACTTATATTTTTAACCTCAATTAAACTTCCTAATTTAAATGACCTTTTTCACATATCTTTAATATTACTTATTTTTAATATGTTTAACATCCCAGTGGCGTCACTCAGTAGTCGTTCCCAGAAAAATTTTTTAGTTAGCAAATAACTTTCCGATGATCTTATATCCTTTCCCATCACCCATCCTCGCACCTAATTGGTCAATTGTACAGAATAATAATCAGCATCTGTGAATCACTTCGAAGAGAATACTCGCGAAGAGAAAACACGCCAAAAAGCTCCTGTTCAAATGGAATAATAGATTTCACTTAATACGTTTTCCCTGTCGACTTATTTTATGTCACATATGTGAGCAAGATAACTTTCAACTTCAAGTCTGCAGAAATTACGAGTGAAAATTAATTATTTTAATTTTGACTCGTTTTATTTATATTTTAATTATTTGATTTAAAAGGCAATAAAAATCTATATAAGACTTTTTTATCGATATAATTTTATAGTTGTCCAATAACATAATATATATATTTTTTATTTGTAAATCAATAAACTGAAAATAAGGTGTGGAAGAAAACCAGCAAACTTACCAATCTGGTAGCTCTATAAGGTTCATTGTTTTGCATTTTGGAATCTTATAAATGTAACTTATTTAACGTTTTCGCTCCCACATACGAATGCATACTGCACTTGTAACCAGCTGTATTTTATTTACTGTCACTATTAAAGATCTGTGAAGCATACTTCTGATATAAACAAAACATACACTATCGACCAACAACCATTATTTATTTCAAGAATCGAATGCCAAGATCTGCATATAGTTTTACAAATTATCGTTTTGGAAAGCTATAAAATATGTTGCGAGTTTATGCAAAATTACTAAATACATATATAAAAAAAGATTTAACTGCGTTAATTTACAACATTTGAATTCAAAAACTTCCCGTTCCCCGCTTGAAAAAGTGATGCCAATTTTTAACTTTTCTTCAAACAATATATGTTGGTTGGTTTTGGTTGGCTTACACAAATTTGCAAAAGGGTTGTAATCAACGGTTTGCAATTATTTATTGTTTTTTCCTCCCATTTAGATTTCCACCCAAATCAAATAGCTTAATTATATTGTATGATTGTATTGTATTAAATGCATTCAGATGCTTTTCTTTAGTTTAGACACCTGTTTACTGAGAGCACAGGAGAGCAGATCAAATGTGCACCTCACGTTTATATAACTATATTTTATGATATGATGCGTCATGTCTCAATATTTTTCACATTAAAAATTCATAATAGTTTCCGTTGACGAATGCCCCAAAACAAAGTTCTAGTGGAAAGATGCAACCAACCAACTATTTATATATAAAATAAATGTGTATTTTATGGCAATAGTTTTAACCGGAAATTCGAAGAAGTTGTTGGATGTTGGAAAATAGTTACTTCCGTTTATATTTATTAATATTTTGAGGTCAATAAGAGCAATTTTAAAATGCGCTTCTTTATTAATTCATCAAGAGATTGCTTCAATACCGATCCTTGCTTATGATGTAAACACTAAACTAGTTTTTTAAAATATAAAACTATATTTTTTGGGGGAATCCTAAATCCTTACGAGCATCTGACCAACGCCTTGAAATTACCGGTTTTGAACTTAAAATAATTAGTAAGTATTGGAATAAATCATAATTTTAAATAAATATTCGATCCCAAAGCAATCCAATATAAAATTTATGGTTTTCTTGAAAATAATGAAATAGAATGTGTGTTGACTAAGTTCGGGAATTTTGTATCCTGACATTAGGCCTGAAAATGTTGTAAAATCAAAATAATTAAAAAAAATATTTGGGACTAATTATCTTTTTTAACCATCTGACTTCAGAGATTTTTTTTCTCTTCATATGTAGAAATTTAAGTCAAACTTAAAGTAAGAGAGCTACAAACACAATTAACCAAGTGACATTCAGGATTGTATATGTTAAACATATACAATCCTGAATGTTTTGAATCGATTATGTTTTATTATTTTCAAATTCGTTTCGATTGTTTAATTGTAATTTTCGTTTTATAGTTGTTAGCAATGAGAAAACTAGCTACAGCAGCTTTCGTAAACTATGAAAGTTCCAAGTGTTCATTGAAATACTTAATTGTGGACTAATTAGTTATATGTAAAGTTATTATAAGTAGTTATATATAACTTATATCTCTTAGGATATGTGTAGCTGAAGGTTGTTAAATTAAAATTACATGTAATAAACTTTTTTATTTGACGATCTAAGATCTAGTCAACTTGAAGTCAACTGATTTCTATAATTAGCGGTGTGGTGTATCTTATAAAATTATGCCATGAAGTATACTTTTTTATTGGCTGTGTTGAATGCTTGAAAAAATAGTCCTGTTTGTAGGTACAAAAGTTGACATGACAGTATTGTAGTCTCCAGTTAACCAATGTAATTATTTGTAATTTAAGAAAATTGATAGTATATATACTGGATGTATGTTATAAGGTTTTTATGTAACTACAGTAGAACCTATTTAAAGTGAACTCGAATGGATCACTAAAAGAGTTGACTTTAACTGAATATTCATTTTAACATCATGAACATTTAAAAAAAAAACTTTAGTTAGTTAACTTTAGTTAGGATTGTCATTTTTTAATCTATTTTTTTTCTAAATGGAGCCGCTTTTTGGGGAATCAAGCCTTTTGCATACTTGGCCCCAGAACTAAGAGCCATTTTTTGGACATCATCTAGGCGGATCTCGCTACCAATTTTGACACTCAGATAACAATCAATGTTTGCTTGCGGTGGATGTTAAAGTACTCTAATATTTAATTGTTTAATTTAAACACTAAAACATTGAAACGAAAAGCTAACAAAAATTTTTAGTTCTTGCCATGGCGAATTTTATGAAAAAGCATATTAGTAAATAGCCCAACAGGCTAGAAAAATGCTTTCTGTTCATCTTAAACAAGATTTCATGTTGAGCGAGCGTGTTAACACGAGGCTCAACTGTATAATATTATAATCATTGTTGTATAAGTTTTTGTGTTGAAACGTATGCTTGATAATTTAAAATAATAATTATAAAAAAATTTTGCAGGTGTAGATTGTTTTCCCAGCCTAATGAAATGGGGAAGCTTTTATCCAAGATATTTGGCAACAAGGAAATGAGGATACTCATGCTAGGGCTTGATGCAGCTGGAAAAACTAGTATCCTTAACAGAGCTAATTGTTCACTTACGTTATTAATATTTATAAGTATTTAGAGAGAAAAAAAATATCAACCGTTTTAAATTAATGGGGATTAAAGCCTTTTTTCCCCCCCCTTTAGTATTTTGACAAATTCAAGAAAATATTTTAGCTACATTGCTTATGCTCTTTGAGTGCTAACTATATTAGACGACTCTTAGTTGTTTTACATTATGAATAATTAATTTTTTTTAATTATATAACTGATCATATACATACAGGCTTCTATATAGATTATAAAATGTGACATTCTATTTCATTTTTTTGTCATTAAGGTTCTTAAATATTTACTTTAAAATACTGTGAATTGCAGTGAAAGATTTGCTGATTTTGGATTCTTTTTTTTTCTTAGAAGGATACTTACTATTTTATAATTTTTGGAAGTTTTGTGATACTATTATGATTTTTGAGAATTTTGGATTTTACTTTTCTAAAAATTAATGATTTTCCGTTTTTCAAAGTTTCTTCTTGCGGATGTTTGAGAATTTGTCATTTACATGTCAACATTTTCATGCTGATTCCAACATTTCAATAATTTTTTAGTGCAGGATTCTTTGATTTTCCAGCCGACTTAAAAAAAAAATTATAATTTAATCACTTACGATGTTCTGTGATTTTTGTTTGGTCGAGGATTTACGATTTACCATTTAAAAAAATGGTATTTAACTTTCCTATTTTCGAATTCTTAAATTGGATTGCTTTGCTATTTTTGGCCAGTATGCCCAACAATCCTTTTATTTATTTTTTAGTCTTTTTATGCAATGGCTAAACTGTTATAAGAAAATTCTGGTGTGGACGTTGATGTTCTTGAAAGCACATGATAATTGACGTTCTAGGAAATTAGTTTTCTATTGTTATTTTTAGATTATCTTATCCTATATATTACCTTCGATATATCCAAGCATAAACTGTTATTCATTCTTAACTCAAATTTCAGCTATTCTTTATAAACTAAAGTTAGGACAATCAGTTACAACTATACCAACCGTGGGCTTTAATGTAGAAACTGTAACATACAAAAATGTCAAATTCAATGTCTGGGTAAGTATTTTAATTAAGCTAAGCACAATATTGCATTGTAATCTTAAGTCCTTTCTTGTTCAAATTATTTAACTCATTAATGTCTAAGCTTAAGAGCATAGCTTTGTGTATTTTTTAAAAAACTCTCTCCCTACCGTTGCTAAAGGAGTAACAACTTTACTATATTCAATTATTCATCTTCTTGAATATCATTCGATACTTTTAGATTAAAAAAAAACACTTTCAGAGCCATAAACGTAGTTATGGTGTTTTTCTGACAAAAGTATCTTATTCTCTGGTGTCACAAATAAATAAAAACTCGAAGTAATACAAATAGTAATAGAAACTATTTGTAAAAAATTACATAATTTTTACATTAACATTCTCGTAGTCATATTAAGATTACATTTTTATCATATATGTAGCCATAAGCTATTTATGTCTTTTAAACATTCCATTAAATTCCTAAAAATGCCTTTTTCTGCCATTGACTTTTCTTATCTCTCCACAGCAAAGATTTATACTACTTGTTGATCTTTTGCTAACATTTTTATCTAATGCAAAGGCAAATAAAACCCATGGGAATTTTTCTTATTTCTAGAAATGCTAAAAGGTAATATGTTATGGGTATGATATTAAATTGGACAGAGTAATGCAAATATTTTTAATAAAAATCCCATTGGATAAGGAAATGGATCAATGGAATCACTATAGCCAGCTGAATTTTTTATAACTTAAGACTGGCTAATGTTTTGAGAATCTTTAACAGCTTGAAAAAGGTATTACAAAATTATAAGAAAATGAGAATACTAAACATTTTCCTTGTTAAGTCTGTTGGCAGTTTCTTTGGTTCACTCTTTGACTTTTTTAAAAAAAAAGTTTATTAAAGTGTAGAAGTCCAGAAATCAATCTTTAGAAACTAGGTTACATATTTTATTTTACCCTGCCAGACTATTTTTTTTAAATAAGAAATATTTAATCAATAATTTAATTTTAGAAAAGAAAATTTTATTTTAAATGTTTAAAAATAAGAGCATAGTCTTTATTTCAGAAGTTTATTTTTAACCCAGCAAAGACAAAGCTTTGAAGTACTATAAATATTGAATAAATGATATCTTTAACTTAAACAATGTTTATTTAAATAAACTTGAAACTTGTTAAATTAATATAAATTATTGTGTGCAATTATAGCAAGTAAGATTAGCTAAAAAAAATTGAAAATTTCTTATTATTGGCTGAGAAATAGGCCCTGTTGATAAACTTTAAACCTCTGTGTGTAACCAAGCTTTAGCTAATGTACCCTACCAGTTTATTTTTCCATAATTTTTTTAGAGGTTAAACACATCAATAAAAAATGCAGTTTGCTCTTAAAGTATCCCTTATAAAAGAAAATCTGGTTATTTTCTAAATGTCTGTGCCCCTATGACAAGCCTGACCAGATTTGTGTCAGTGATTTAACTTTTCAACTATAAAATCATCATGAAATCCCATAAATCATATTTTATTTTGTTGTTTTTGTTTACAAAAACTATAAAAGAATCTAACCGTGACAATTTGAATTTTTTTTAAAGCTTTATTCAGTCGAACCCCGTTTACGCGAACTCGAAGGGAGCAACGAAACATTTTGTGTTAACCGAATTTAATGTTTTGAAATTTTTGAGCCCTTGATGGGTTCTAACATTGAATTCCATTTGGAGATAATGTAGAAAAATCAGGATATATTTTAAGGAACACCAAAATAACAGCAATTCAATTTTGACGAATCAGGAGGGATCTCGTGATTTTCTCAGAAGAATTTTTTTTCTTATAATGTCTCTTTGCTACTTTTTTTCATGTTTTGTTTAATTTGTTCTTTGAATTATTAAGAAAAAAATGAAATTCTGAATTTGTGGTTTGGGTCAAGCAGGATTTCCACGAAAGTGATTTCGCCTTAAGGGATTTTTTAACATTGTCTCAAAGCTGTATAGGCTGAGGAAATGCTTTTAGTTCATCTTAAGCAAACTTTCGTGTTAAGCGAGTTTGCAAAAACGATGTTCGACTGTAATTGAATAACAAACTTAACTGTTCTGCGACGTACAGTACGCCCTACCTAAGACTCATCCAATACGTTCCCTTCTAGGACGTCGGGGGGCAAGACAAAATCCGGCCTCTCTGGCGGCACTACTATACTGGGACACAGGGCCTGATTTTCGTCGTGGACTGTGCCGATCGCGACCGTATAGATGAGGCCAGACAAGAGCTGCACAGGATCATCAATGACAGGGAGATGAGGGATGCCATCATTTTAGTGTTCGCCAACAAGCAAGACCTCAATGAGGGTAGGTTTTGGAGTTCTCACTTTACTAAATTAATGATCCTTAACCGTAGAGGGATACAAACGTATAAACCCATCACCTGGGTGTCAGGTTTTCCAGCTACATACAAGTTTTTATTATTTTATTAAAATTTAAAGCATGGGGGAGCCATTTATAACCATCCACTACAGAAATATAATTAAAAAAAAACATTTCTTAAATTTTTAGTTAAAATTTTTTATTTAAATCTCATGCAGAGAAAACAAGTTTACAATTTAGCCAATTTGCTTATGCCTCAGAGGGTTAACCACCTAAGGGATACAAAACTCTTCATGGGACTATCAGTTTTTCCAGGCGTTCAAATAATTTTTCGGAATTCATTTTATAATTTTATTGAATTTTAAAACATAAGGTATTGTATGTTTTTTTTTTTCTAAACCGTTTACAACAAAAATTTGATTTAAAAAAATATTAATTCATTTTAGTTAATGAGTTGCAAGTTTGAATTTAAATCTCTTGCTGTCAAACTAAATCTGCCCTTTAACCAAAATGTTTATCATGCTTCAACACTTTACTATCAAGACAAAATCTCAGAGTTCTTTGTATTATATTCAAGAAATGTAATTAATGTCTCTCACCGTTAAAAAATATATTATTGTTGGTTGTCCTAGTGTTCGTGGAAAACATTTTACAAGAACAAAATTTAAAATATTGTTTCTAACTTTTTTGCCTATATGTGAATTTTGTTTAATTCTCATTCGAAATGTTACTAGATTTTAATTAACATAAAGTATTTTCAACGTTTAATTGTTCATGTACACTGCTGAGACTACTGCAGATGCAATGGCTCATTTTACATTTGCTAAGATTAGAAGTCCTTTTTTGTGTATTATGCACATTAATAAAAGCAATATCCAATATGAAACAAAAGAAAACTTTAAAAATAAAAGTTGTTCAAATAATCTTAACTGCTACACCAGTTTGTTTACTTAAGTTTATTTGCATTTTAATTTAAAAAAACGTTAATTTCTAAAACATTTATTTACAATTCAGAATAATATTTATATTTAATGTTTGAATTATAAGCTTAAACCATGTATTTTAGTTACAAGAAATGAATGCCTCTCCTTACCTTACATTTATGGAAATTGGAAACACCATACTATAATTCCTATTTGATTTTGGGAAGCCAGTTCCATCCTTTACATTTTTCTAACCTTCATATCTTGTTCTAGCCATGAAACCCCACGAGATCCAAGAAAAGCTGGGACTCACTAGAATCCGAGACCGCAACTGGTACGTTCAACCTAGTTGCGCAACCACAGGAGACGGACTCTACGAGGGACTTACATGGCTCACGTCCAACCACAAGTCCTGAGACCCACGTCTGTAACGCGGGACTCTCTTATAATCACCCCATTCACCATGTGAATCGACTCTTTTTCTTCCTTTGCTGAGAACAGGGTTGGCGCTACAGGGAAATCTCTTAATATGGTTTTCAAGAGGGCAAAGTTTTAGCTGTTTATAATTAGGTGATGATTGAAATGAAGCTTAGATTCATCATTGAGCAAAAGACAGCAGTAAAATCTACTATCGCTAGCTTTTGGCTTACAAAGTTAGGTTCCTTATTACGGAACTCCCCAAATCTTTTTCAGGCTGATCAAAGTCTGCCAAGCATATGTTTGAGCTACAAGGACAAATAACTTTATTTTAGAACATTGCATTGTTTTGTCAACCTGGAATTGAATCTGCAAACTTCAAAACCTGATAGTGACAACCCTGGTAAATATACGTCTACAAAAACTCTGCCTTTGGTGGTGCGAAACTATGAAAGAGAAGGCGCTGAACTTTTATTTATAGATCATTTGAGCTGATGTACTGTCCTACTATGTACGATGGAGTATTTATTTTGATAGGGAGGAAAAGATTAAGGGATTTATGGATTTCTTTTTATATAACTGGAAGTACTAGTACTATTCGTAAGCGAATTGTTTGCTTTGGAATCCTGTCAAGTCACTTAAATAAGATTCTAGAAGCATTGCTATTATTTCATGTCTATATTCAGCTATTTAAACATGGCATTAGTGGAATCTCTGCTCATTCAACTGTTACAAAATCTTATTTGTCATGCCAAGCTTATTTTTGATTGTTTGATTTATAGAGGTTGCCTGTTAGTGGCTTGTGTGATTTCCAAAGCAAACCATTCACAAAACTTCAATGAAGTACAAAATATTGATTTGAAAATAAAGGGCAGATGTGTATGTTTTTTCGTCTTGCTTCTCTATTTTTCAATACAGAAAGACTCTTACAGGAAATTATAAACTGTGTATCCATCCATGCCATGCAAATATATGTTATTGCCTTATGCATGTGTATTCCCCCTCCCCCTCAAAACAAAATGGACTTGATCACTGAGGAAACCAGTTTGACCTGCCATCATGGGATCCAATTTGATATGTCATTGTGGGGTCCAGTTTGACCTGTTACTCTGGGAACCAGTTTGACCTGTTACTCTGGGAACCAGTTTGACCTGTCATCATGGAAACCAATTTCTTATGATGGTAGGACAGTGTGCATTCCGTCATTAGCTTTTTACATGTTTATGTACATATGAACTGAATTTTGTGATAAGTTGTAACTGTTTATCTTATATTTCATGGTTTTTTTTAAGCGTACATGTGCAATGGTTCATGTTTCATTTTTAAACTTCATGAATTCATGGTATCCTCTTTTCCTTGTTGCCATTTCGTCATGTTTATTCAGGGTTCATATATTATAGAAACTCCTTATTTTAAAACATTAATATTTAAATGTCTGCCTGCTACATTAATATTTAAATGTCTGCCAAAAAGATAATAACAAATGTGTTTGAACCTTTTTATAACAGTTATATGCTGTGTGTTTCTCGCTGTGTTATGTTTACGTAACAATCAGTTGAGATTACAGTTTTGTTTGAATTAGGATTTGTGTTTGATTAGTACAATGTGTTTGGATTTAAAGAAGTGTTTAGAAAATACCTAGTGCTTACAATAAATCTACAAATTTTTTTTATCAGGCATTAAGTTTAATATAAGATTTAAACTAAATATTAAGGTACATAGCTTATACGGTTCTACTATCCGTTAATTAAGTTCAGAATAATGATTTTTTTTAAAATTCTAATTTATCTTTCTATGTGTTGATGAAGTGTCAAATTCACATTTTGGTTATAGACCATACAATTGTCAGTAGTGAGTAAACCATATGTTTTGTAGGAGACATGTGTTCTAGCACTTTTAATCCAAAATATTGTACTATGCCTGCCCATTCGGAAATATTTTTTTTTTGTATTTATATGATTTGTTCTGAAATCTGCAAAATATTGGGAATGAATAAAACCTTTAAAATTTCACTGTTCAATTATAAAAGTGTGTTTTGTACCCTTTTAATAGAATCAAAACAAAATTTATTAACTTTGTAACCCTATTTGATGTTTTTATTTATTATAGCAGGTGTTAAGTGTTATTTTACGGACATAACTGGCAAATTAGCACCATGTTCAGTATTACAAAAAGATGGAGAATACATGTTTAAAGGAATTTAGATGTTTTATTTCTGAAATTAAAAGTATATTTGCTTTTTATTATAAACATACTCTTGTCTTTCTTTCACCTTCAAACACTTATTAATACACTCTTTAAAATAATACACATACTTTCTAACTATCTAAAGCACATTGTCAATTTTCTTCAACTAAATTTGTTGTATTCTTCGTAGGAATTTTTGTGGCACATTTAACCTAGTAGTGTTTGATGATACTGCGTCTGTTCAAATTTCCAACATTCTTGCAATAGTTATTTAACAATTTTGGTGCACATCCCTTATTAAATTCTATCTTTAAAAATGATTGTACGAAACATGTTTGCTATATTAGTATTCATGTTAAAAATAAAGAAAAGTTATCTTTTTATTGTTGGAATTAGGAGGAACTACTTTCTTCTTCTGTGTCACATTTTTTGAAGAAAATAGTTTCATCTTGAATACTATCTGGTGAAAATATCTTGTTTTCTAATTTCCGCCTATTTACTTTTTTCACATTTTTGGACTGCCTCTTCTGAAACAAAATCTTAGGCTTGGTTATGTATGTTTCCAATCGGTGAAGCCCCTCTGCTATTCTATTTTGGATACGAGAATATAAATCAAATTTTTCTATTTTGAGTTCCGTAACGTTTGGTGAATTGGTAGTATCTATTGCTTTAAATTGTTTAAATTCCTGTTCCTCTATTTTTAATAAAGTTTCTAATGAATGTTCACTGTAATCTACATTCTTCACTTGTTCCTCTTCTGAAACATTAGTGTTTAAGTTTATTTCTATAAGCTGATTTTCTTCCTGACTGTGGTTAGATTTCAACAATGTAGGTGTTAAGTTTATGCCAGTCGATGGAGTTTCCGGGTTATTGCTTATTACATTATCACCAAAATATCCACAAAATGGTGCTTCAATATTTTGTGTGCTGGAATTCAACCGAAGATCAGGCAAGGAGTTTAGTTGTATAATTTCATATTCAGTTTCCGGATTATCAACATAGTGAAAGTTTTCAGAATTTTCGTTAGAACTCCAAGTAATCATTTCAACAAGTGGCGGCCCTGCAGAGGATGCTTGGCTTCCTGCAAAGTAAAACTGCAAGTATTCCTTTAGGTTTATTTCTATTCTGTTTGAAACAGTGACTCTAGCATTGAAAGGATTTCTATTTCTATTCGTTTCCATTTGTAAATTAAAAGTTAAGGACTGATCTTCAGAGAAATTAGAAGGGCTAGAGTTCGAAATGAGAAATTCTGTCGAGTTACCTTTTTCATCTTCCAAATATTTTTGTGTTCCCAAGTTCAGTGCTTTCATTAAACCAACCAATAAATCTATAGATGTGCTTTTTGCTGCTGACGAAGTATGAGGTAGAGGCATGATGTTTGTTTCATTGCTGTGTAAATGTTGCCGACTCGTACATGATTCCATTTTACCTTCGATGGTGAAAACTGAAAACATTCTACATAAATCCTCCACAACCTGATCAAAATTTACATCTGAAGTATGTATTTCCATTTTCTCGTGATGCGGTAGAGCCATGATGTTTGTTTTATTACCTTGTGAAAATTGCTGTTCCGTAAATGATTCCATTCTACATTCTGAGAACACTCTACATAAATCCTCCACAACCTGATCAAAATTTACATCTGAAGAATGTCTTTTCATTTTCTCGTGGTGCGGTAGAGCCATGATGTTTGTTTTATTACCTTGTGAAAATTGCTGTTCCGTAAATGATTCCGTTCTACGTTCTGAGAACTTTCTGCATAAATCTTCCGCAACTTGATCAAAATCCACATCTAAAGAATATTTTTTCACTATCTCGTTATGCGGTAGAGCCATGATGTTTGTTTTATTACCTTGTAAAAATTGCTGACTCTTAAATATTTCTGTTCTACCTTCTACTGTAAATTCTGTGAACATACCGCATAAATCCTCTACTGTTCGATCAAAGTTAACATCTGAAGAATATCTTTCCATTAACTTATCTTGTTTCAAGTTAGTCACTTCCGATCTGCTTTCAATTTTAGTATACTTGAAAGCATTTTTATTTGATTCCAAGGAAATTTGTAATTGAAGATCCTCGACATTATCAAATTTCACATGGATGGGTTGCTCCGATATCTTTCTAGGACATCTAGTAGCAATCGGTTGCAAAGACTGTGCCGCACCCGCAAGAACTTCATTTGGATTCCACCGTGTTTGTTTGTCTAACGTAGTAAACATATTCATTCTTTCATTTGAAAAATCTTTGATGGTATTCCTCTTCTCTGCAATTTTGTCATCTACATGCAAAACAAAATCTTGAAGGTCAAGTTCATGTTCATTAATTAATACGCCGTCCTTTGAAAATGATGGCATGGTTTTAATTTGACTAATTTCAGTTATGGATTGTTCCGATATTACAACATCTGAAAGTGAACTTGCATCTTTTTGTGCCTTTGCTATATTCCATTGGTAATCTGGTTTACTAATAATTGGATCAAAATAAATTTCTTTCTTAACTAAAATTTCCAAAGGATACTTTTCGTTAATTTTATCACTTAGAATTCTATCTGAATATTTGATAGCAAAACTGTGCTCTGTAATTTCCCCTGACTGGTAGCTGGTTATTCCATTCCTCATTTCATCTGTATCATTTATTATAGTACCATCCATAAAAGGTCTGTATACCAAGACTTCATTCGAATGTTTGTAAGATAGGCCATTCTTTACTTCACGTGCCCCAATACTATTGCTGTCTTCTGAGATCTCATTCGATTGTTTGAAAGATATTTCACTCTTTACTTCACATGCATCAACCCAATCACTGTCTTCTAAGATGTTTACATACGGATTGCAAGATAATTCATTATTTACTTCACATTTCTCTATCCAATTACTGTCTGCCGGGGTTTCATCTGCTATGTAATATATTTTATTTTTTAATTCACATGTGTCATTCCAATTACTGTCTCCTGTAGTTTCATCAGACTGTTTGTAAGGTATTTCACTCTTTACTTCACATTCCTCAATCGAACAGCTGTCACCCGTGATTTCATGACATTGTTTGGAAGATGTTCCATTATTCATTTTACTTGCCTCAATCCATAGATTACTATCGATGTAGGAACTTTCTTCTATAATTTGATCAGCCTGATTGCAAGATGTTTCATTCTCCCATTCACTTGTTTCATTCTTTGATTTATCAAAATCTATTTTTGCATTTGAGTACAATTTTTTCTCATCTTCAGTAAAATTGGTTTCAATTTCTTCATTTACATCGTCATACATTTTATTTTTTAATTCTTCTTGGCCGGATTTACTTCCAATTTTAAGTTCCTTTTTGCAAAAGTTTTTTAAAATCATTTTCTTCTCAGCACCTTTCACATCTTGAAGTTCTTTATCCGTACTTTTATTTATATTGTCTTTTGCATCTAATTTGTTCTCTTTTCTAAAAATTGTTTTATAAGAATGAACTTCATGTTCTTGCTTACACAGAGCATCAATTCTTTCTTCTTTCCACTCAATTTTATTTTCACTCTCAACTTCTAAATTTTCTTTGCCTTCAAAGATACATTTTTTAGAAAGTATGCCAGCTGCCTCAATTTTTTCTTTTTCGACGAAACACGATTGATTGTCAACTACAATATTTGAATGATAACCTTCAATTTTTCTGCTTGATACGTAATTTGTAAGATCTTCATCGAGCTTCGTTTTATTGTCTTCAAAAATATTCCTTTTGAGGTCCAAATCCAACGACTCAGAGGAAATAGAATTTGTAATTCCCCAATTTTCGCTCAAATATAAAGTTCTTCCACGCAAAATATAGCGTTTAAAATCTTTATCTAACTTTTGCTTTTGGTATTCTAAAATCTGTTTGCAAAATGGCGTTGATAAATTATTTTGCAGTTTTGTATTCTCTTGTTGAGTTTTCATGCATCTCGTTTTCTCACCACGAAAATTAGAGTAAAGTTCATCCGGAACCAATGTTTTAATTTCATCCTTGGGACAGTAACTGTTTTGAGTAATCGACGCAGAGTTTTCCATCGTTGCTATTAATTTTATAGGTTGTTTGAATTGGCATTTATCATCATTCTTTTCCTCTGAAGTGTTCTCTTTGAAGTTTCTGTGGAATTTTTTATTTTTAGATGTTTTAACTTGGTTTCCGCGCAGTACTTTGTCTTGAAACAAATTTTGGCTGTGCTCTTTGTTATCTAGTTTCACATTATCCTTGTTTTCTGTAATATTCACCCAATTACTATTACCAGAGGTTTTTAAGTTGGTCTCCGTTTCAAGTTGAGATTCATCTCCACCTTCCGTAACATTAATTTTATTATTATTCACTAAATTGACGTCTTTTGGTATAATAATATCCTTGCTCAAATCTTTCCTGATGCCATCCCTACTCTGTAATGCCTTATGTTTTTCACTATCATCTGGTATTCCAAAATGGAAATTCATGGCTATTTTCAAATCCTCTTCATTTAGGAAGACACATCTCTTTGGAACTGTTTTATATTTAGTTTTTGCTATATCTTTACTATCAGCGTGAAGCGGGTGTTGGAAATTTTCGACAATTGTCGAATTTCTTTCTTTGCATTGTCCAGGCGTATTTATTGTATTTTGAATGGAATTTTGGAAATCGTTATCGGTTATTTCTTTATTGTCACTTTTTGTAATTAACAAATTCTTTATACTTTCTGTCTTTGACTCAATTTCTCTTGACTGCCGAAGATGTTTCAACTTCTTGTGTTTCGACTTTTTCTTAGAATTATCTTTCAATAGAATTTCTTCAGAAATATTTGCAAATGGCTGTTCAATTTCTTTTGAAAACTCTTTAATAGCCTTGAATATTATTAAGCCTTCAGCCTTCAAATGATTATCTTCTGTTAACTTTAATGAATAAATCGTTGCTTGATTGAATTCTTCTTGTACACAGTCCCCTGTAGCCTTTCTCACCAAAGCTTTATCTATATCTTCTAGAACAAGAATGTCGTTTTCAGGAACTGTTTGCAATTTAACTTCCCTAATTGGGTCTTTTGGTTCATCTCTTGTATCAGTTTGAGATTTGACCACTTTGGTACTTTCAATGGGTACATTTTCGATACCTTCATCATTGTCTCTTAGAAAAATGTCTTTTGAATGGTTTACATTATCATTTTCCTTCTGGTATTCTTTTTCCGTTTCAATATGATCTCGATTGCTGCCCTGTGGATGGTCAATCAATGTATTTTCAGTTTCTTTACCAGCTTCTGATACCAAACTATCTTCTAAACAGCTTACATTATCTTTTTCCTTCTGGTATTTTATTTCCGTTTCAATTTGATATGGATTGCTGCTTTCTACCTGTGGATGTTCCATCAATGCATTTGCAGTTTCTTCACTAGCTTCTAATATCAAACTACCTGAATATGTAACACTATCGATTTCCCCGTGGTGTTTTAATTCCATTTCATTTGGATCTTGATTTCTGTTTCCTATATGTGGGCGATCTGCTTCTATACTTTCTACTAAAGACTTTTGATGGTATGCAGCATTTTCTTCAATATTCACAAGTTTATTTTGTAGAATTTCAAAATAGTTCTGGGTTTTTAAAAAGGAGTCTTGCTCAAAAAGAAGTGTCGATGTAGAGTTAATCAGCAACAAGTCATTTAGTTTAATATTAACTGGATTATGTTGTAATTCCTCATTTCTTTTTAAAGTTAGTTGTTCGAATTGATCTATTCTAAAATATGTTGTGCCGAATTGCTCATCAGAAACAGGTGTCTTAAGTATCTTAAGTTTTAAATTTTCAATTTTAGAATTTTTTTCATTTTCTGTACGCTGTTGCTCCTTACATTCAACCATGTCCTGTAACTGAATTTCAGTAGTAGTATTGATACAGGGCAAATCGTTAAGCTGAATTTCCTGTAATTGTTCTACATGTGGTATAGAAACTGTCGATGCAATATTGTCAAAAATCTGTAGTTCTGCAGGAATATCTCCTACAAGCAACTGTTCCACAAATTGTAATTTTTCACCATTTCCTCTAGCACTTTCGACACGAAAATGGTGTATTTCTTTGTTTATATTGGTTTTAGAATTATCTCTAGTTTCACTTCCTTTCTTTGTCGTTTCTATGATTTCTCGAATTTCTTTGTTCAAACTATCCATATTACTAATTTTGTGCATTTGAAGAAACTTATTATCATGTTCCACATTTAAATGTGTTCCTAATATAGATTCAATTCGTGAAGTAGGTTTTGCATTTTCTTCAGGAAGCAACTCTTTTAAAACATTTGCATTCGTAACTTTATTTGATTGAATTACTTTTGGGCTTTCCTTGTTATGTTGTGGCACAAATTCATTGATACTTTGTTTTGAAAGTAAGTGAGCTTCATCTTCTGCTAAATCGTTTAGTTGGACGTAATAGTCTTTCGACTTTTGAATTTCTTTGACAGTTTTAATAATATGTTTTACTGCTTTGGTTAAGTTACTTTCCGTTGCCTCATCATGAGTTGTGTTACAATTTGCTTCTAAAATATTGGGACCAGATTGTTCTTTTTCATTTCCATCTAGACTGTCGTCAATGGACATTGGTTTAAACATACCGATGTTAGTTCTTTCAAAACTGTTACTATATTTCTCTATTTTGTGAATATTATTATTCTCTATTTTTCGATGGGGCTCAAATTGTAAACTAGGCGGGTTTATTATAGAGGTTGTTTCTAATTGATCTTTTGTTGCTATAAACTCTTGAGAACTTTCGAACAAACTAGATTGCTTCAATGGGACTCTTTCATCAGTTTCTACAGTGGTTCTTTTAAAATGATCTTGTGGTAGTTCAGCCTCTTTGGAACTTTTCATAGGACTCGAATTATCCATCTGGACTTGTTCTCTGTCTTTTAAATGGGTGGTTTTATCTAAATGAACTTGCTGGGGTTTTGAAAACTCAGTTTTATTAACATTGTGAGTAATATTTACATGCGCGGATTGCAATAAGTGCAAATTTTTGGAACTGTTTTCACTCCTTTGATGCTCGAGGTCAGATTCTTTAGAATGCAACTTGAAATATTGTTCAGCTAAGTGAATTTCCAGCTCCCCTATTCCATTAGGTTCCTCTAAGTCTTCAATTTTATTGTTTTCAGCAATATTTTTTTGAGAAACACGTTGTTTTTTATTTGTACGTTTACATTTCTGTATGGAACAAAGGACATCGTTTTCGGATTGAAATTCAGCATCAGTGAGGTCACGTGTATTTTCCGTTTCCCCTGATTTTCGGAATCTCGCCAAGTCAATCTTTTGCAACTTTAAGGTTGATTGCTTTGAATCTTTAGGCATGCTTTTGATTTTTTCCACTTCAGTGCTATCTGCTTGGCCTGATGACGTAAGTTCGTAATTGGAGGTTACGCTAGTTTTATCTTTAGTTTTTAATGCTTTTGAAGATTTCAGTTCATTTGTCAATTTTTCACTTGTGTTTGAAGTTCTATTAATCTTCTTCTGCCTTGATAACTTTTTCTGAAGAGCAATATAGTCGCCAGTTTGTTGTAGTTGTCGTTTCAGTTTCTCGATTACGCTACTGGCAATGTCGTAAACCAATTTCCCTTGCTTGACGTTGGTCTCAGTGTTTGTTGATTCTTCTGTATTCATTTTCATAGAGGACTGATTTAGAGTATCTTCATGTCTCCGTATCTGCCCTTCTATTTCGGATAGTTCTTCTTCTAAGGTTTTGCTAGAGATTCCTAATATATTTTCTTGTCTAGGAGGATCCGTGAATTTTCTTTCCGATGTAATTGTTGCTAGTTTGATTTCGGTAAAGCCTTTAAAGAGTTGATGTTCCCTTAACATTTTATGCTGTAAAAAATAATTGTTTACAATATTTATAGGTTTAGGTTTCAATCGCGTTATAGGTTTTTATTAAATAAATGCGTAAGGGTAACCAGGGCATGTTTTCCAACTTTATTATTATTTTTTTTTTACATATTTTGAGAAAATTGTAATATCACTGTAATTAGAAAAGGAAAATATTTGCCGAGCCTACTTAAGGTATAAATATGCCCTGGTTACCCATATTAGAAACATATAGCTAATGGTTTTACCTGAACCTCTAAATTTTTGTCGTTTCCTGTGGTATAGGTCAAATCTGCAACAAAAATTTGTATTTTAAAATAAGATAATTAATTAGAATTTTTCTGAATGCTATCTCGACAGAATGGCGAAACATTCGATTATCTCCACTGGTATGAAGGTTCTGACCATACATAATACATATAGTAAATCCGTGCGCTCTCGCACAATTCTCTAGTAATTTTATATTCCAGAATATTGAAAAAGTTACGAATTTACTCACGGTTGTGTTTCGGTTTTACGTTCTTGTGTGATTGCTCCCTGTTTTCTGTTCTCAACCTCCTGTTCTGCTGCTCTGCTTCTTGAAGTCTGTTCACTAACTGGAAGTACATTCGACTGTTCTTTTGTAGTTTTGTCCATCTGGCACGGAGCTGAAGTGAACGTACGGATGTAACAAACTTTAATTTGCTAAAAATCAACAAGTCTCAAATTTGGTTGTACAAGTGTTATCTATTATACTGTTCTGGAAGGTCGTATAAGCAAAATAGACTTTACTTTTTTTCTGAAAAATCCATTCTTTAAAATGCTTTCGTTTTTTTGTAATCATGGATTATTTAAAAAAAGAGCCACCAGGGCCTGATCTAGGATAACACGGATTATGGGCATAAAAAGTTTTATAAAGACTCCTTACAAAGATTTTTGTGAAACATTGATCGCGTATGATGGTTTACGGTGTCTAAATCAAAAACAAGCACACGTTGTATAAAAGTTGAAAAACAATCATTAATTCATCTCAATTTGGAGGATTGGTGTGTTTGATACACGATCTTTTGTAGCTTTAAAAGATGCTGAACTCCGTAAATATAAATGTTACTGAAAGTTTGGAGGCTCCAAAATGTAGCACAAAAGCTTTTGGGGTTCTAGGCTCAGGTTTAACGGGCCTTATTGAAGATAATGCCTTTTAGTCATTTTTGTAGATACTGAAGTTGACCTGACTCTAAAAAATGTAATAGAATTTGTAACGGAATCTTAATAAACATCTACGACTCAATAAAAAAATATATAGCTGATAATGATTGCATAGATTAAAAAAGCAAGAATGGTTTGATAAACTTCTACGATTATATAGAAATTCATAATTTTTGTCAGGCAATGGTTCCATATTGTCCTCAGGTTCAGAAATGTCAGGTTAGTTTTAGGTTTCAACTTTTAACAGCAGATGGCAGCACCACACTATGAGGCCAATCGTCGCTGAGCCAATCTTATTTTCTTGTAATTCTGTTTACTTCTTACAGTTACAGTTCGATTATAAGTTATATTATTAGTTATGATTATGAATTCTGTTACGTTTTATCTCAAAAACCTGTTCAAAAAGAAAATGCTCGATCAATCGATGGTAAACTGTTCTTCGTTGTATTTATGCTCATTAAAGATTTTAACAACAGAGGGTTTTATTTATCATTTTTGTTTCACTTCTTTTCAAAACAAACGATACTTACATGCATATAGTGTGTAAAACTACTTTAAAAAAATCTACTTTAAATGCTTAAAGACGTAAACATAAGACACAAAATGCTACACTCATCAGTTATGTTACTGCATACCTTTTCATCTTTACTCAATCGGGCATTCAGTTTACTCTCGATATAGAACTTGTAATTTTCTGATTTTTTGTTCAACCACTCTTTAATTGCGGGATATTTACTTTTATAATCCTATAACAAAAAATTCAATATTATTTGGATTATTTTATAGCTCAGTTTTTAAAATTGTCAGAGTTTCGCGATCAGCGGCCTAAATATCGCCTGTGCTGATACATTTTTTTGCTATTTTCTGTTATTGTTAACTACATTAAATGATATTCAAAATTATTTTTAAGCCTTTATACTCCTACAAATTCGACATATATATGTCCACTACCGTTTGGTTGTTGCTTAAATATAGTGGATTTACTCGAACTACTCGGTACCCGGTAGCTAATTCGTCCAAACTGGAAAGGCCGCGCCTATGCCGACGTCACAGATGGTCTTCTATACCAGAAACAAACCACGCTCCGCCTATTTGGAATTGTCCATTTCAGTAAGTAGGAGTTCACTAGTTAATTGTTTATGTAACTCAGTTCAAAATGTCAGGGGTTCTTTATCAGTTTAGTTTAGTTTGAATTATCGTCGCACTAGAGCTACACGAAGGCTATTGGCGACGGGCGTCGTATTTTAGAACCATAGTCAAGTGACGAGCCGACACCTCTGTAGGCACCCAACGCAACCGTTAAGGGCGACATCGTACGCAGCGTTAGGACTTTGAAGGATATTTAACGTGCACTCCCTCTACACGGGGTATTATTCGTCGGACATTTTTGGCTGCACGGGCCGTTTATAGATCGGCAGTTATTTTGGCGATGCCCGGACCCGAACCTGGGACCATCCGCATGCTAGGCGAACGCCTAACCGACTGGGCTCCCCAGCTCCCGGTTCTTTATCAGACACGTCCTTATATCAGTTGTGCTGACTATACAGCATTTTACTATTTTCAGTAAATTGTTTCTGCGTATTAAGTGTTATTCAATACTATTTTAAGCCTTCATAAGCTTATTGATCACAGGAAAGTTGCGATTAAATGCGATCTTTAGACTATGGAAATGAAATACGTTGTGTTGTTGTGACTAATCCTCCTTGGTCTGACGATGTCAGACCAAGTCCAAAAGATCGTTGACCCTAAGAAAGTTGATAATCAGAAGAGGGGGATAGGAAAACATCTGGAAAGTCCGACGCAGTCCAAAATATGTTCGGGAGAGGCCTGTTGAACATGACATTTAGTTGATGAACATTTTAGAATGAAATATAAACTCACGGGTTAGGCTGCCAAATATTCAAAGAAAATACACTTCGTGAGTCTGGCTGGCAAACATTAAATCCATCGAAATCCAATGTCCTTGAACAGTGTACACTGTACAATGTCGTTCGTAGGCTGCGTTTTTGTCCTCGCCATTATTGACATTTTTACTTAAAAATGGCCTTAAATCCCGTCGTCCATGGCCCTATAATTTGTCTAACCATCAGGTCATTTTTAGACTTACACTTTACAGATTTAGAAAAGCTTTTAACGTTACTTTTTGTAGTTTATCCTGGTATTCATTCCATTCGATTAAAGACTTCAGAAGAGGATTCCTCACGTGATCCATTATGGGTTCTCGCCGTTTGGGCAATGTGTCGGCCAAGTTTTCCATTACTTCGGTGATTTGAAACCGATTCCTGTTCGAAACAATTGACAATATAATTACGAATATCTAAAAAAAATACAAAACTAAGTAGGGGGTAACACAATAAGTACTTATGATCATCGAAAATGTCGACTGTAAAATTGCAATTGCGATTTTGTTCCTCCTAAAATGGGTCCAGACAAATTTTGGAGATAAGCTTTACCGATGCTGACAATAATCACGTAAAGATTATGCAGATATTTTCTTTAATTAATTATAAAATGAATACATACCAGTTTCATATTCAACACACAATAATAATTACTGAAATGTTAAAAATGTATGGATATTAATTATATTCAAATCGGCGAGCGACATTACAAGGGCACCGCATAAAAGGCTGGCCTCCTTTGTACTTACTTGTACTGAAGTCTAGCTCGGGCTTACCGTAATTAACCATAAGAGGTATTGTAAGAAGTGCCAGTAAGAGGTATTGTAAGAAGTGAAGCTTAATTTAGTATATGATTTTGAAGTACCGTCGAGTACCGTGGTGTAACTTTGGTCCTGGAGGGTAACGTTGCCCCAAGCAAAAACCGTAGTACTGACTCCTAGAATTTTTTAACTTATAGGTCAAGACAGAATTGCCACTAATTGAAAAAGTCAAGTACATTTATAAAAGGTGTATTTAATAAGAAGCTATTAGCTTGAAAAGAGGGCCAAAGTTATCCCCCTGAGCCAAATTTACCCCATTCGATGGTAAGTACAACTGTCCTTACTTGCCATCCATGAGGTGGTTGTAAAGAGAATTTTCACTATCTACAGCTTTGCACAAGGCCTCCAATCTCTTTTTGTCTTTTATATTCTAGAAGGTAACTGCCCATTAGTACAATGTGATATTGCTTGACTTACACTTGGACTATGAAGTACAGCAAAATGATTGAATGAAACTGTACCTGGTGCCGGATGAACTGGCTAGCTTGCAGACACCACAGGTGGTGCAGATAAGCCCTGTACTGGTTGTAATCTTCTAGCCTTGTCTTGACCCTCAAATCCTTGGTTACGAGACCACGTCTCACTAGATGGCGCTGTTTAACGGGCGACCTAAAGAAACTCCGAAGATTCGGATCGTTTAAAGGGCTGTAAGGGAGAGTAGGGCTCTCGCTGAGGTTGAAGTCTTGGCCGGGGTAGCTCTCATGCAACTAAATACAGAATTTTGAGGAGTTGTTGAAATGAGTGACAATAGTTGCAAACAGCAGTAGATGGCAGCACTATTTATCACGTCCAAGGCAACCATTTTAGTGCGCATGTGTAGTTGACGAGCGTACTCAACAAACCCTCGATGTGAGAGTCCGTGCGCTAAGCCTAAATGCCTTATGTTTTTAAAAGCGATTGCCTGTAGCTAGTGGTTATATAGGGTATTTGATGTTAAGAGGTGAACCGCTACAAGTATCGTTAGGCATTCGCCATTATTGGCTAGTTGTTATTTCTGAAGTCCACCTAACCAACATTCGACTAGTACTAATCTCTCAGGAGCCATTACAAGTTATAGTTTTGTTGAGTATAGAACACTTCCTTCCTCCGTCCTAGGCAATTTAGAACAATCAAGGCCAATAGCTAACCTCTTGGAAAACGATTGTTGCTATTTCGACAAGGTCAGGGCCGGATTTCTAAACAGGCTAAGTAGGCTGTAGCCTAGAGCGGCAAATTTTACGACCAATTAAAGCGGCATTCGGAAAAAAAAAATATTATTAAGATACTAATATTTTTAAGAATGAAAACAAATAATTTACATTAATGCGTAAACCGTATATATATAGCACCCGCTAGCTGAGCTTGTAGTCGCTGTGTGGTTGTTCTACCACATCAGTTACACCTTATGAGACCAGGGTAAGTGAGGATATTATAAATGATCTAATTATATTGTATTTCAAATAAACCTATTTCCCCTCTTTTATATTTGTTGTGATAATTTCAGTGGCGTAGCCAGGATTGTTCCAAGGGGGGGGGGGGGGGGGGTTACAAAATTTTGAAGTTGCCGACTCGATTTAAAGGAAACTTCATTATAATAATTATCAATGTAGTTTTTAACTGAATATGCTAATTAATGAATATTAATAATTATATGTTTAAAACAAAATTAGTTATAATTAATAACATTCATTAATTTGCATAACTTAGTACTAATAAATTAAAATTATTAATTATAACTTATAAATTAAATTATTTATTACAAATAAAATAAATTATCATAAGAAGTCAAATTTCTTCATTAATGATGAACTTAAACACATGGTAACTATTAATAAACACGCTTAAGCACTTATTTCGGATTAAAGTTACTGATGTATTATAAAGTTAATGAGGATTAAAGTTACTGATTTATATAAGTTAACAAAAAAATTCACGTTTTGGGTAAATAAATCTAAGGCTGCCTATTTTTTTTAAAAAATGGTAACTAACAAACAAGCTTCGCATCATATAGCTACTACAAAATGCAAAAATTATAACGATTAAAAAATACAGATAATGTATAATTACATAAAGTATAACAAATCGTCACTTACCTCAATACCATGATTAGTGAAGAGTGTGAAGACTTATCAAAATACGCGATTTCTTTTGCAAGAATTGAGTTATATTTTGTATACATTAATTAGTTTTTGAACCAAAATATCATTTATTTTATAAAAATAGCGGTGAAATACACTTCAAACTATAGGAGTTTTCTAGGGCTTTTAAGTTTGACAATGAATGACAAGTACAAGTACAGCACAGAACGAGCTGCCTGCTGCCTTGTGTATGTGTTTATTTTCCAAAAGACCCCCCGTTCCCGCGCTGTCTAGTTAGTCACAGAGAGACTGGTCTATTGGCTAAGAGACGGGGTGCGGGTGTGCATCCTACAAAAAAATTCCAAGAAAAACAAGACGTGAAATTGATACTTTAACCTTCGTTTTGTGCAGAATGAGGTTGTGGTAGAAAGCTATAAAGTTAGGGTGCGTCACCGAGGACCTCCCCCCGCCCCCCCCCCCCAAGGACTTCCGACCCCTATGTTCCACAGTCCTCCTTGCTTTCAAAGAATATATTCTTGTCGTCCTCCCCACAAAGAGGAGGTAGCGTTTCCTTTTAGTTTTACAGAATGAAATAAAATAGGACAAACCGGACATTTTTAATGAAATATATTGCAATAAAATTAAAATCAATGTATTTTTTAAAAAAATATTCTTGATGCGTTAATGTTGCTATATACCCTATTTGTTACAAATTAAATGTGTCAGAAAAGTTAGAAAAACAGTTTATTATATTTTAATTTTTCTCTTATTTCATTCGAATTAATAGCAAAATTTTAACTCTGTTTTTTTAATGACCTTTGCATTAAATTATGCGCGCATTATTCATTATTAAACATATAATTTAAATTGTCCGTTTTCCTACGAACGAAATATATCTCTTTAAAAGTGAAATAAAAATTCTTTAAAAAATCTTATAAACTTTCTTTTTTAAGTTTAGTTGGATGCAACTTATTTCGAGACCCTGGTTCATTAGTATCACCCTCTTCTCGTCTCCAGCGTCACTTGACCGCCGTTCCAAATTTCGTTACAAAAGTTCGATGTTGCCTCCTTGGTTTAGGGTTTAGCCAAAACTACATTAGTTATGATTAATTAAAAATCAAGTTTAATAATAGTTTTATTATTAATATAGTTAATTAGTTTTAATTGACTTAAATGGCTAATTAATTGTAATTAATTAACAATTATATTAAATATTAATTCATTTATTTGAAATTAAATAATTTCATTAGAATGATTTTAAAATATTAACTTTAGTAACTATTTAATGAACTCTTAAACCTCTTACTTTAAAACAAAAATTAAAAGTGTGTGTAGGGGAAATCTAAGGCTTTCAATTAAAATAAGTATTAATTAACAAATAGAAACCTAACATTATATTGGCCACTACAAATAATATTAAAAAATAGTTATTGTAAATAAATGGAGAAAATAATAAATAATATAAAAGATAACGAATCATAACTTACATCTTATGTCGTGAAGACTTTCGTAATTAAAGGTCCCCAATTCTGTAATTTAAATAATCATCAAAATTTCTATATAGCGGGATGTGTATCACTTATTTAATCCTCCACGCTCAGTGTTTAGAGGCGGATAGTGCCTTCTGCTACAAGTGTAAATGGAATGTTGTCAATAGCGCGGGAAATCCAGAAGTAGATAGGAGACTAGGGGTCCCCCCCTCCGAATGGAGGACCTCTTAGGAAATGACCCCACCGGAAGTGAATGAAACAAAATCTCCATTCTCCGACATGGTCGTCAATGCTCTAAAAAAAGTTGCTTGTCTGCCGTCTGCCCACATAACAGAAAAACGGCTTTTCTCTTCATTTTACGGAGTCTACGGAAAAATGATAAACTGAATATTTTTTAATGAAATATATAACAATTATTGAAAAAACTGTGACAAATCAAAAATACTATATATTACGGAAAAATAGCTTTACAGTATTTAATTTTTATTCTTATTACATCCGAAATACAAAAGAAAAAGACAAAATTGGGAAGCAGTGGGATTTTGTAACACCCATTTGTAACACAACATTTTGTGACATTAAAACTGCAAGTGTCCTACCATTTATTATTACAAATATTTGTTTTACACATTTAGAAAATGAGAAGTGGTCTTTCCTTAATAATAAATGTTACTTAAATGACATAGGACCCACTCTTGTTAAATATTTTAATGAATTTTGTTTATCAAGTTGTCTTTTAAATTTTTTAAAAAAATAATTGAAAAGTCACGAAGATTGCAATAATACTAACAAATTTTACAAAATTAATTAAACTTTTATGCAAATTCCTTGTTGTAATGGAATGCAATTTTAGGTCCTTCCGACTAGGGGCCCTAAACCTGGACATTAGGGCCCCAATGTTAATTTCGAAGTAATAAATATTTTAGAGGTTTGCGAATATTTTTTTATTTATAATTTATATAATTATTCCCACAAATCGCTATTGACAAAAACTGCGCCACCAAAATTTTGTTATTCTTAAAATCCGGCCATTTTATATAAAGATCTTGAATTATAATATAATTATTGTACAATTACATCCCTTATCGCAATCTTTCCTGAGTGTAGAGTAGAAATTGAAACAACGTTAATTATACACTGAAGAAAATTGAAAAGACAAGGAGTGCGAAAATCGAGATGGCATTAAGGAGGTTCTATGTGAAAATTATTACAGCAATTCAAAAAAGTTAACTTTTTAATGAAGAAAGGTTTGATTCTCCCCCCCCCCCATGGGGGGGTGAAATTTTTTGAGATAAGTGGTATTGGAGCTCTGCAAAAAACTTTTGTAAGACCCCATGGGGGGGGGGGGGGGGTTCTAACCCCCCGTAACCCCCCCCCCCCTCGCTACGCCACTGGATAATTTTAAATAGCACATACCACCCTATTTTGCAGCTAACCAGCTATTTTTTCCCGAAGGGGGAGAATAATGTGACAGGGGCGGAAAATCTACAGCCTACAAGCGGCAAATCTTTAAATCCGGCCCTGGACAGTGGACAAGGTTCACACGACGCTGCAAACGTTAGTAGAACCAATATTAGGCGAGTTGGTAAACTTAGACTTTGTAGATTTGGTTTAAAAAACGCACGGTGGATCTCTATATTGGCCAAAGTGGCACTAAATTGCCTCCAGCAGAAAAGGGGGAGCATTCAATTCCCCTGGCTAAAACTGGGTGACTATCTTCTTTGCATATTAGTCTAAACTCGATATTGAGCGAATCCATCCAGCTACAACTGAAACAAGCCCTACCGATTTTCCCAGAGGTTTCACCACAAACAGGTTGTCTCTGGTGGGCAAACTGGGGAGGGGGTACTTGGCGTCACTTGGCAGACGCTTCCACATGGCCAACTCGTTGCTCTGCGTGGTCCTCTTTGGCTGGAGGGGCGTCCAACTCTCGATGGGACGCCGAGGAAGCGATCTCAGCTCTTCTTGATCCATATTTATTGCACAAAGTCTATGAAACGAATGAGATACATGGAGTTTGTTTCTACACTGCTCAAAACAATTAGGGGAACGCACGGTTTAAATCCTTTCACCCCCAATGATTCCATTTGGAATCATCAGCTTGCTATTTTTTCTTACTAAGTAAAAGTTCTCACTTATTTATCGTTACATGGAAGAATCATGTCTTTTGAACAATTAAATAATGTTTGTTTTAATTAAATGAAAATATGAAAAACATGGTAAAATAAAATACCCTCTGAAACAATTTTATGAAAAAATTCGAATCTAAATTCTTCACGCTTGCATTCTTAGATGTTTAAAAATGGATTAATTTTTTTTTTATAAACATAATTTTGAAAAAATTATTGTTATAATTTATTCGAAAGTTATGATTCAAATTTTTCCCCCTTAAATTTTAGTTAAAAAACTAAGATTCCCCCCCCCCTGTTTTTTACTATTTCATTCTATAGATGCAATAATGAATCTATTTCACAAATTTCAGATTTTTAGAATAAAAAAATAAAAAGTTGGAACTGAAAGGGTTAACAAAAGTACGCAAAGTGCTCCCCTTTTCCACTCGCTTGTTAAAGCGAAGCATTAAACCATCATACCAGCTAGGCGATTTATTATGTCCTCTTTTCAGTCGTTTTTACCTTGTTAATAGCACATAATCCTGAATATATATGTCTACCAACCAACCTTGTTAATTCCAGCTTTTCTAACTAATCCCTAACATTTAGGAGGTTAGTGCACAAAAGGCGATACTATCTCTGAACCTAGTCGAATGCAAGCCTGCCAACTACACTCATGTCTAAAATTATCTTTACATTATATTACTTTATTTTCTAATTTTTTGACAGTTCTTGTAAAACATTTTGAGATTTTTGTTCGTTAGTTTTGTTTCGAAAATTTGTTCAAAAAGTTAATTAAAAAAAAGTTGTGGATATTAGTATGACTGATTAGTGATTGTGCTTTTTTAGCGCATGTGTTGATATTTTTTTACTTGATTTTATTTTAAAACTTTTATATGGACGGCAATATTAAATTCATAAAATTGTAGAATATGCGGCAATTTTAATGAAGCGATTTTCAGTATTTTTATGTTCCACTCAAAAAACGGAAATTCAAGGGGACGTTCACAAAGTGAACGATCGATCTTCAAATGTAAAGTTACGCTTTCTTACTTTGTGGGTGCTCCCCCATTTTCCCCTACTTGGAGAAGAAATTTTTAATACTGAAAAACGGTTTAGCTACAATAGCTGAATATTCTACAAATTTATAAACTTGAGACTGCTGTTTGCATATGAAATGAACAATATGTATTAGCGAAAATTTGTGTTTTAGTGTGTGTTACAAGTTGTCGAAAACAAGTTTCGCATTTCAAAATTGTTTTTAAGAAATGTCAAAACATCAGAAAGAAATTCATGTAAAGATAATATTTTAATAATCATGAGTGTATGAACTTGAGGACTAGCTCTAATGTATACTGTTGAGGTTTGGCGCATTGGCTCAATTTCCCGATGTTTAGTTGATGACTTCTTGTGCCTGCTATAAGAATAGTAGTTAAAAAAAGAAATGTTGAATTCAAAAGAAAGGGTTGCCATACTCGAATGTTTAGCAATTTGGCGAAAAATCGAATTTCTCACAGCACCGACCAGTTTATTCTAAAACTGTAAATTAATGATCTCATTTCTATGTGATTTTTTGTAAAATATTGCAGTACACAGTTGAGTTTAAGATATGTATAGGTGACTGAAAATTAAATTTGTGAAAGTTATTGTATTAATGAACATAAAAAAGAAATTAATACAAATTCTGTATACGGATGTACGAAAGTTATCTGCTTAAACGAATATTCAATATTGAGGCACGGTGTTCTTACTTGCATTTTTAAATACCAATAAGATAACTTAAATTTCAATTTCTAAAAGAATAAAAAAATAAATGTGATACATACTCATTGAACTTCAAATTCAAAAATAATTCTAGCGAAATGTATATCTAAAGTTCAAATTTGTTTTCATTAATTGACGAGCTAATTATTGCCAATTGTGAAAGAAAAATTAATTAAAGAACATTAAAAATGAATAGGTTTTTTTTTAAAAATTCGAATTAAAATAGTACTTAAAACATTTGAAATTTTAAACTGATAAAATTTTTAATTTGACAATGGCTAAATGCTTTAAAATAATAAAAATGCTGATATTATTTTGTTAAATTTGTAAAAAATAATTCTTGTAAAAAAAGGTTCAAGAACATTATGTAGGAATTGATAGAAATCTATAAGCCAGAAAGAAGATTTTTAAAAAAAGTTTTCTGGTATGTAGCACCAGAAAATATAAATTTAGGCACCTATCTTAAATTTACGAATATACTATTTTTAATAAAAATTTTAATTAGGAACTGATGTGTTGATGTGTAGTTGATTTCTCGCAATAGAGTTAATATCCTATGCTTTCAGAAAAGAACACCTGCAAGAAATCTTGAAAAAAAAATCTTTAAAAACAATATTCTTCATTGTTAGAGACGTCACGTGGAAGCCTTATCCTATCTGAAATTCATTATTTCGAAGTCATAATAAATTACATACTTATTATAGATAGAGAATACATCATACTAATTCTGTAGAATATCCTCCAATGTAACTGGATTTCAAGATCCCGTAATTTTGACGTCTTGAAAAAAGTGTCATTCTGCTACAACTTTCTATTTTTTTTTTCGACTCGATAAATTACAGAAACCGAGGGTCAATCTTTTGTGGCACCATTTCGGCCCTTCCCGCCACCAATTTCGATGCTCAGAAGCTTAATTACAATTAATCTTAACTCTCTGTTAAGCTATATCATCCAGACTTCTTATCCAGTCTGAAAGAAATCATTTGACAATAACTATCAAAAAACTCTAAGCTCAGATTAAAGACAATCGCTTGACTTATAACCTCTTGCGATCTGGCGTCCCCATTGGGGGACATTTTTTAAAACTTCCCCGCAAACAATTAACGTGTAAATTAGTTTCGAAATCGACCTGGTTCGATAGAAGATCCAAATATCGGTTTTCAGCCTTTGATTACAGGTATCAGTAATTTATTTCTGTAAAATAATGAAGTTGAACGAGGTTTAATTTTAAAGGCATTTTGCTTAAAAAAGATAAACTGTTAACTACAAATAAGTGATACTACCTTTCTTTTTGCATTTATAGCACAAAAATGTGTATTTTTAGAGCTAAAGGCGTGTCTCTCAGTAAATATTAAACATATTAAAAAAAAAAAATACTTTGTAGCATATATTTGTATGAAAAATATGTTTAGATTAAGAATAATATACGTGTAGGATATTTTGCTCGGGTCTTAAGAGGATAAAGTACGTTTAAGCTCTCCTCTCATCAAACAAGATATCGTTTTGTTCTACCTGTGTAGCTCTCAGAGGAATCTTCAATTTTCATATGTGTAGAATTGCCTTCACAGTGCTGTATGCAGCTAAAATTTTCAGCTCGTTAAACTTTCGCCTTTAAAAGACTCTTAAATAGTTTGACATAATTTTTTCAATAATTTTCTTGGAATTAATCAAAAAGTTTTGTTAAATTTCATTGAAAATTTATCTTATGACCTCAAGAACTAAATATTCTACCGTTAGTTTTGGTTTGAATTATCGTCGCACTAGAGCTACCGTTAGTCTTTACTTATGCAATAAACTAGCTCATATTGAGGGAAATTTTTCTATAAAAGAGCTAAAATCATGAATTTTTAAGATTACGGTAGTTTAAAGCTTTTTATCTTTGCGACCATTCTTCATACAATTGAATTACAATTATTTATGTGCAAAATGTGTTTCATAACATATATTACAAGCTATCAAAAGCAAGCTACATACCGCTAAGTAATTTTTAAGAAATGTTTTAAAAAAAACAGAAAACAAATTTATAAAAAGATAATTAGAAAATTAGTAATTATCTTCATACTGTGTATATGGATTGATGAGAAAATGTCTGCCCCCTCTTCACCTGTTACCTCGAACTCTTTCATGTTTTGTACTATTAGTTGTTTCCCTTGTTCGCTTTCTTGTTCATGTTTATATTGTTCCTCACGTTCACTTTGCTGTCGACGATGAGATCGTGTAATTTCCCAAATAAAGCCATAAGTTACAACAACATACTGTGTATATGGATCAGGATACCACAAGGTATCTGCAGACTCTGAAACTCAAGGGTTGAACAAACATAAGACAAACTTCAAATAAAATTGACCTTTATTAGAAAATTTGTAGCAACATGTACAGCAACACTGTAAGCTCAGTCAAATTTTCATCAAGGTTTCATCAGATGAATATAGTTATATATTTAAAAACGCTTATTTACAAGGGCATGCTACAAACGCACCACAGTAATCGATCACATTTGCAACAACACAGCTGTAACATTGTTAATGTTTGCTATTTACATAAAATCAATATTTCTTGCTAAACTAAACCAGTGAGCCAAACAAACGAATAAAAACTATACATACTCGTTCATCAACAATAAAAAAAAAAGGAACAATATTCTTTTGACTAAAATGGTAACTTGCAAGAATTCGATATAACTTTTCTGACTAAAATAAAGAAAAATGACAAATTAATAATTCCTTTCACACTTATTCAAATGATACAAATCCAGAACAGGAATAACTGACAAAAAAAGAGAAATAACCAATAATAAAATACACAAATCTAGCGTTAAACATTCAAGGCTATAATATGCAACTTTTATTTACAAAAACAATAAGTGTTATATTCTAGCGATTATTATAAGATAGACCGCACAAAACAATTTGTACTCTTCCAAATTCCGGGCGTTTTAAAATGTATGGTCTAAAAAAAATTCCTTGTACTTGTATATATAGAAATTAAAATTCTATGTAATTCATGGTATGTAATTAGCGATAGTCTTATTGACTTTCGTTTGCAAAAAAAAGCTTCATACATATATCCAGTTATGTTATGTGCCGTTTTCAATATGATAAGATGCAAATTTTACTGGACTCGTAACGGAACCACAAAAATACAGCCAATTGTTTTCAGGAATTTTTAGTATATCTTTTATGTATCTTTTTTACATTATTAGTTGGTGTGCCTCACAATTGTCAAAATTTATTTTGTTTATAAAGATTTAGTTAATATTGTGGAATTTGAATCTATTTTTTTTAACACTAAATGAAAAAAATAACCCTTGTGCAAGTGGGATATGAAAATCCATTTTAGGCAGATAAAATTATAATCTAAATATAGTTTTATCTCTAACTAATAACTACCATTTTATCTTATTAAAAAAAAATAGTAGCAGCTGCAACAAACCTTAATTTAGAAAATTTTAAATCTTCTTGGAAGCTGGATCTAAACAAAATTCCAGGTTCATACTTCTCTAAATTATTCTTTCCGTAAGCCATATCGTCAGGAACATAAATATAAAATTTATGAGCTGCATTTATTACTATGAATAAAATTCAGAAATATTATCAAAACATAGTAAAAATACCAACTACTAAAACAATCTTCATGGCTAAGGACATTTCACTATCACAAATCAACAAAAATATTTTAAACATAGTTCAATATAATACAGGAACAAAAATTGACAAATATACACATAATATTTTGCAACATCAAATGATTTATCCAAAAGAAAACTCAAAAATCCCAACTTTCAAGATTATGCAAATGATCTATCACCACTTAACTGGTTTTGTCTAACGTCTTTCTCAAAGCTATTACCCTAATCAGCAATTGGGGGCTACTTACAGGGATGTGACTGACCAAAAGTCAAAAAAGAGGAAATGAAAAAAGTGTCAAAAAATATGCGCAAAGAAAATCGGTAAATTTTGAAATCGTTAAATTTTGAAAATCAACGATTCCCAAAATCTCAAAAAAATACGACGCCCGTCGCCAATAGCCCTCGTGTAGCTCTAGTGCGACGATAATTCAAACCTAACCTAACAAAATCTCAAATTTCAGGAAGTCTGGAAAATTGAAAATTCTCAGAAATAGTTGAATTGCGATCTTTCTTCTAAATCGGCTGATTGCTGAACCTCGAAATAAACGGTACAAAAGGCTTATCTTCATAAATCTATAAAATTCGAAAATTGCAGAAAGTGGCAAATTTCCCGACGCACACCGGAATTTTCAACAATTTCAAGCATAATTCCCGACGGCTGGACACCCTGGACGTTTAGCTAAGGTCCACGCTACGACCTTGACAAGAAACACATGCATTAATCATGCATGCGTTACTAAAAAGGTGGCATGCATTCCGACTTACTTGGAAGTCTGCTCTTTAATCTTCTTGGAAGGTAACGCATGCGCTTCAAGTGAAGTATGCGAGTATTGCAGATGTCAAAACGTTGTAATGCAGACAAGTTCGAAGGTCAATAAACCGGTTTTATAGTACAAAAGTACATGTGACTTCATCCACATAGAGAAATTATTGCTTCGGTACGCTGAAACTTTTTGAGATGAAAAAAAAGGAAAAAAATTTCAGGAAAGAGGAAAATTTAAGAAAAATTCTGAAAATCCAAAAAAACGAAAATTCGCGGAAGAATCACATCCCCGTACTTAAGATTCTTAAGGGCGAATGAGCCTGCTGGACCACAGGTCTCCAAACCAAAGGTCTCTCCGCGAACAGCACCACAATAGGAAAAAAATATTTTCTAAGCCACATTTCTGCGGCTGTATTGAATATTCTTACAAACTGTTTTTAATATTGATAAATCTAGATAACTTACAGGTCACTTTAATCCCACTCTTTGAAATAGCTTTGAATATTTTGTGTAAAATTATAGAATATGAAAAAAATATTCAAACCAATTTCAAAAAGTGGGATTGTTGGGACCTGTAAAACAGCTTATCGCATAAAAAAACCTGACCGAATACAGTCGAGAAATGTGGCTTAATTTTTTTTCTTCATTGGATTAACACTGAGGCTCTTTGATTTGGAGACTCGCTGTCTAGCGGGCTCATTCCCCCTTAAGAAGGGAAAACATGCATTTACATAAAAGAAATTTAAAGCACCTCAATAGATTTGTCCATATCCTCAATATATTGACGTGGGCAGGTAAACTGCAGTAACCACAACTATGAAATGGACAAATTGGGCCCTAAAATAATCTTGTAGCATGCCTTCTTTTAGGTCATAGTTAATGAGTGTTTACAACAAAGCCCCCAGATTACTCCAGATACTGCAGTCTACCTGAAAGCAGCAGTAAACTCGGCCACAATTATGGAAAAATGACCCTGTGACTGTCATATGAACATTTAAACAATTAAAGGAAAACGCCAAAATGATGGATGATATAAAACTAATGAATCAAACATGGCACAAAGAAAAGAAAAAATCCTGTTAAGCGGGTTTTAACGAACCAAGCCCATAGACCACATCATCAACACAAAAAAAGATAACCTTGCACAAAAACAAAGTAACAATATGAAGAATATATATATAGTCTTATGTACATAATATGGGAGGCAGCGAACTTGAATAGTTTGAAGGTAGGCACAAGTGAAGCTTAACATACATTTCCTGCTGGTACTCACTGACATTAGCAATGTCCTGGGGTAATCATTGGACTAGGTTTTCGCTTAGGAGTCATCAGTAGTCAACTTACAAATTTGGAAATATTGGTAAGGGTTCGTATTACCTTTATTCTCAAACTCCTAATCTTCTCACTCTCTACTGGAATTAACCAATTAAAGTAAAACTCTTTCAGTTATTTAAACATCCTGTGTATTGCAGAAAAGTCCGCATATGAAAAGATGGCACAACAATCAAAGGTCAAAAATTTAACCCCATCATTTACAAAGCAGCATCTTTTCTATAAAAGCAGCCAAGATATTTCCAACCCATAGAGATCATAGTAAAAGTATTAGAGTGGAGGATCACGTGATCTCCAATTGCAGCTGCGGAACACACATGGAACCAAGAAAATCATGGCAAACATGCCAGTGTTGCCACCACTTTAAGGAGAAGAATACCACTACAGCATCGAAAAAATACCAGTTAATAATAAAATTCCAAAAAATCTAGCTGCATTACTATTTAGTGACTTTATAAAGAAAAATATGTGAAATGCTTTTCTAGTATATTTATAGTTTTTTTACTTTTCGTAATCTAAGTATTAAATGGTATTTTTCGATGACGCCGTAGTACTTTTCTCCTTAAACTGGTGGCAACATTGGCAAGTTCGCCATGATATTCTTGGCTCCAGGAGTGTCCCGCCACTGCAATAGGAAGTCACGTGAACCTCCACTCTAATACTTTTCCTACGATCTCTATGGTCCAACCCCCTATACCTCCCAACTCCGCCCACTGCCCCCAAGTCCGACCAATCACTGTGTGGCAAACATCCTCCTATCATCGCTGCGTCTCCGGGACGACCGTCTCTTGTCCCTGTCCCCGGGACTCCTGCAGAACTGGCAGATGAACACGTCCGGGACGTGGGTGGGACGCACTTTGGCGCAGGACATGTGGACCCACGTCCCACAGAGAGTGCACTCAATCATGGGACGGCCGCGAAAGGGTTTCATGCAGTGGCAGGTAATGAGGTCCCAGGAGTCGGTTTCTGGAAAGAGTAATCATTGTTAGTGGGACAAGAAAAAAAATATACTAGAGATACATGCAAGATGGCAGACAACCCCAGTAACAAAGTATGTTGCGGATAATTATGCAAAGACGTAGTATATAATCAATCTGTTATAATAATGGTAGTCAATTAATAATCATGGAAGTCAATAATTGTACTGAAACAGAAAATTAGCACTCCCTCTTGACCTAGGTTACTAAAATTAAACTTGTTAAATGTCAATCATAACAGGTTCTATCTGCATATCATTACACAGGTTCTAAGTAAAATAAGTTGCTGCTCATGCCTATCATGACAGGTAACACTTTTTTTGATAACCTGTGTGTGTGCAACTAAATATTAATTTCAAGTAAGTAAACTGGCTACTGCAGTTTGCATAAAAATTCCCGGCTACAAGGTAGACAAAACTAAGCTAACCCTCTAAGGAAAATGATACATGTAAAATATTAGCTTGTTGGAAGTAAATGAAATATAAATTAAAATAACACAGATAAGGGTTTTAGAAAACTACCACACTTTAAATTAAATAAGTTATGCGTGTTGGTTAAATAACAGAAATTTTTTATACTGGAAATTGTACACTTGCATTCCTTAGGTGGTTATAGCCAGAACACAAAATTTTTAACCTTATACATGATAACTGGCCCTTCCATATTGAACTATGATACAGCAAAAACCACTTAAAAAACAAGAGCTTTAAATGATGATGACAAGAAATTAAATGACAAATAAAGATGACAGGACTTGCTTAAAACCGGGATAGCATTTAGAACATTTAATTTTCGTAATTCACGTTGGTCCTTTATCTATAATAATAAAAGAAAGAGCCTGTGTGTCTGTTTGTCTTCGGATCGTAAAAGACCTACTTATACTGCCCTCAGAAATTCGAAATTTTTAAGATAGATTCCCTTTAATACCAACGTGTGCATCTGAGGCTTAGTTTTTTCATATTCGTTCCATTTTTAGAGAAAGTTCGAATTTTCTGAAAAAAAGACCACTTTCGCTCAAATCCGATCATTTTTTCTCTTTCCTGATGCCATCGGCTGAAAAAATTAAATAAAACTTTTAACGAAAACATTTAAAATTCAAAATGTTTATTTTTTATTCTTTTGCCATTACTTTCAGAAACTAAATTCATTATTTGAAAAAAAATTGACATGTTTCAAGTGACGTAATTCAGCCAGTCTTTATTCCCGGACTTTATTGTGGGTTTATTTGATGATTTTATCATTGATTTTTCTGTTGACTGCATGTATGCATATTTAAGCAATAAATGTATAGTTAAGCTATTACTGAACTATGATGGTTAATAAAGGCCACCGCACTAGAGCTATTACTGTTTTATGTCTTTATTTTTTTGCCAAATACGTTGCCAAACTCGCCAAATTATTAACTAAAATTCGCCAAATAGGCGAATAAAATTCGCCAATTTCTTTTATAAATAATTTATAAGCTGGTCGGTTGTTCGAAGGTCATTGTGTTAAATCTGTATAATGGGTGTGGGTAGCTATATCTATTTTCTCGCCAAATTATTTCCCAAAACGCGCCAAATGAGCTAAAAGGTTTTATGTATTTATGAGGGAATTGTGATGACATTTATGAGTGCATTTTATAGCGTATTTTTTTCATTTTGGAATTTTAAGGCAATGAAACGGGATTTTATAATTTATAACGAGCGGAAACAATAATAAGTTTATAATCCTATAACAGGGTATACTATATGGTACACATATTTGGAATCTATTTGATATATTTTTATTCCGTGCGAAGAACGGGTATAAATTTGCTAGTTGAATATAAAACAGTATGTTTTTACCATTATCAGTTCCACTCTTCTGGTCATCATTTGAATTGTAGCTGTTATCATTTAAGCTGTGATCACTCTCTGACAAGTAACTGTCGCTAGCACCACCCTCGGAAATAGGAGGGGAATATGAACCTTCACTATGTTCCTAGAACAAATACCAGAAAGGTTACAAACATAAAATGGTTACACAGGAAGATAACCATACCATAAATATTCAGCCTGAAAAAAAAACTCCCTAAAAAAATTGAACAGATCACCCCTTGAATTTGACTGGAATCACTTTTGTAAATTACACTAATAAGTTACTATTCTGATTATTCTGAGTACTTGTAATCAAAAGAAAGATTAAAATTCTCTAATATTCTAATAACGAAATGCTACTACAGTCGAACCTTGTTAACGTGAACTCGCTTAACACGAAAATCCACTTAAGATGAACTGAAAGCATTTCCTCAGCCCATAAAGCTTTGAGCTAATGCTAAAAAAACTCTTAATGTGAAGTCGCTTTAGACGAAATTCCGCTTAACCCCGAAAAAAAATCAGAATTTGACTTTTCCCCCCCTTAGTAATTCAAAGTTTCGAGTAACAAATGAAACAAAACATAAAAAACGGCAACGAACATTCTAAAAATAAATTTCTTCTACTTCTGAGAAAATCACGAGATCTTCCATGATTCACCAATTTTAAAATGTATGATTCGGTAAGTGTGGGGTGATCTATTACGTCATGAGAAGCATAGGTGTTTCTCTACAGAGGGCAAAAGTTAAGAATATATGAAATTAGAAGTGGTTTAGATTTAAACTTATCGACATTCATTCAAAATAAATGGGAAGCAGCAGTATATTTCTTTAGAAACGAAATTTTTTTTAAAAAATGATATTAATGACAAATGTTTTTTTTTAAAGCGGAAATCGCATCTAAATATGGTGTAGCTAAAATCACTATTTTAACGATTAAAAAAAAATGTATTCTTAATCGCTGTTCCTAAAAAAAAAATTCCTAATTTTTCTATAGTATGTACTACTCCAAAAGAACATCATTAATTGAGTTACTAATTAATTGTATACATGTATTATTTATTGTATTACATTATAACATTAGAATAACTTCTAGAAGTAATATTTTTAAAAGAAGATATTCACTGGTTAAATGCAAAAAAAATTCTTAACGGTTAACACGAAATGTTTGGGTGCTCCCTTCGAGTTCGCGTTAACAGGTTCGACTATACATAATTTTTTGTATAAAGTTGGCATAAATATAAAAGGACAGTAACAACATCGTCTCAAAAGTGATTTTAAGGGTTTTTTTTTATAACTATAAGAAAAGATTAGTGAAATTTGAAAAACAGTAAGTTATCTGAGCTATGGCGTATTTTTAACACACAAGTTTGATTCTATTTACTTACATCCTTTAGAAAGTGGAATACTCCAAAACATTTTTTTTTATATAAGTGCATAGCTCATCACCTGGGGAAAAAATCCCTAAACTGGTAACTGATAACCTAAGGCGTGTTAAAAACTTGGACTTATAATGCTAGTAATCATTAAAGGCTATGCACACTTAATACAGCAGTATTGGACTAACTTTCAAATTAATGATTTTGCTATGAACCAAAAAAATCATACAACTAATTGAAACATGATACACTAGCAGTCAAAGATAAGGGGCAAGTAACATGGGCGAGCTAGAATTTATGTGTGTATAACCCTTATTTCCAATAAGACACAAAATTAATAATTTCAATCTAGGAACTTTTTCCACGTAGGTGATGAGATACACTTCAAACTTTACAACCTTCCAAAATAAAACGTAAGAGTGCTTCCATTTAAGTACCCAGACAAAAGGTAGCATTCCCAGTAGTATAGGCAGAAGACCTTTCGCCCACGACTATGTACACAGGGTTCGTATCTTACACTAACCACTTCATGAACATTAGGAATTTTTTTTTAAAGAATTTCTACTCTCCAGAATTAAGTAAATAATAACTTCAGTTTGATAATCAACTAAATTAGTAACTTAAAAATGGAGCATCAGCAAGAAATGTTAGAGACTAGTACATGAAATGTTAAGAAGCAATTTGTTTAATTGACCAATAAAAATTTTACAATTTGGATAACCTTAAGACCAACCCTGCATACAAAACACACACACTAGTATCCACCTGTGAAACATTACCATTGCACACACACACAGATTGGCCTATGGGAGGAGATGTGAGCACACCGACTCTGCAAAGGCCTCCATGGGACTGATGGGCTTGCTGTTCAAATGCAAAGAGACAAGGAAAGGTCAAATTCTGAGACATAGGGCAGGTTTTGCATTCATTCACTTGTTCAAGAGGGGGGCTACGGTAAAACCCCGATCTGGTGCAATTTACAGGAACAAAGGCTATTGTTTGCATTATACAATTGCTTGCAATAAAAAAAAGTTAAATCTTTAAGATTGTTTAAATCAGAATCGGGGGTTTACTGTATAAATCAGGAATGTAATGGTAAATTCAAGCTGTTGCTATTGATGGTTTAAACTTAACTTATTTACACGGGAAGATCCATGCATCTTAACATTTTATTAACACTATGGCACTTTTATCCAATAGGAAAACTATGGAAGTTTCTTATCTTGGTAAATCTGTTAAAAATGCTTAAATTAATAAAATAAAAACATTGCAATGTTAAAAATTGTTCCTTCAATCTTAAAAAAACATTAATATCTATTTTATAAATTGCATTGCATATCAACATGTCTCAGCAATCGGACACAGATAAGTAGTATGTCTAGGCATAACTGATGCCACTAAGGTTGTTTTAAAGGGTCGCCACTCTACCGGAATTATAACAAATCCTAAACCAGAAAGGGAAAAAAAACTGCCTAATAAGGAAATAACTTTCAGGCTATAAATCAATTTTTCTTTAGTTTCTAAATTAGCTATTTACATAATTTATATATTCAGGTAATGTGGCAACCCTAGTTTACCTAGAGTAGATATTTCAGAACTTGAGCCAATATAAAACTAAACTGCAATAAAATCTTACTTCCTTGTGCGGTTTATATTTTTCATATTTTAAAATCAAGTCACAAAATAGCAGGAGGGAGTTCTGCGGGGGACTGTCTTGTTTATGCTCGGCCTGGAACGACAAGATAAAATCACGATGAGAACGTTAATTTAAAGAACACACAAGCATAATAATGCAAATTACAAACTGTAAAATTAGGATGATTTATTTAACAGTTACATCTATAAAAAAAATTTGTTTCGATTAACTTAAAGCAATTCTGATGCAAAACAAATATCTGTCAAAAACTTGATTCTTGCAACCTACCTGTAACATGGTTTAAGTTATTAACTGTCATTTCACGTGACAGAATGATTAAAAGTTTCATAAACTTATATTAAAATAAAAGTGTGTAAAGTAATAAATTTAATATTTTTTTATTATATAGAATACTCAAAAGATATTAAATATTACATTATATAAATTTATTCACATGTGAGAGGTTTTCCAGACACGTATCGAGGACGATTTCCAACAGTTGAAATGCTGGCTGAATTCGCTGAGCCAACAAATCTTATTTGTTCACTAGGCATCGATTTTTCCGGAAATGTGAATACATGCCCTTTATCGTCCTGCTTTCTTAAACCATAATTTGAAAATTTGGAGGTTGAAGTATACATTGACGCCCGGGTTTGGCGACAAGGAAAAATTTGTCGCCAAGTCAAGATGACAACAAATACTTACCAAATATATTGCCGAGACCGAAAATATACAGCAAAAAGACACGGGAAAATTGAAAAAACTCATTAACTAATACTACGGCATTTACGATCGAAGCGATCTTTAACAAAAATAATCAGAATTTAACAGTTTGTTTCACGATCAACAATGTAAAAAAATATAATCATAACACGTTCTAAAACATTGTATGATTATTATTTTAAATAATATTAATGTGATTTAAGTAAGAATTAAATAAGGAAAACATGTGCACGTTTATGATTAACTGATCTAGTAGGAAAATATTTTCTAAAGCTAAAAAGATTTTTCAAAAAAGAATTCAAAAATTTTCTTTGAAAAAAAAAAATTAAAAAATTGTTTTTTTAAAAGATAAAACATGCTTTACATACCAGGAAAAAAAAGCAAATCCTACCACGATAACACAAACAATAAAAAACGCGGATCATAATACGGCAAGTGCCGAAATAAATAATGAAAAATAATCATTTTAAGTAGTTAAGCATTGAATTAAAAATCGATCTGCACGAAAAATATTTATTTTTAAATAATAACAATCAAGATTTAAATAGATTAGAAAATAAAGATCAAGATTAACTGCACCGTTTTGCCATCGCGAGTTGAGGCGAGAAAAAAATATAACATGCATGGTTGCCGAAATTCAGATTTCAGGTTTTTTCGCGAAAAACAATGGGAAAGGATGCTAAATATGGCGAATTTCACCAAATTTTCGTTGCCAAAGGTTGCTGTAAAACTGAATTTGGCGGGGTTGCCAGATTGGCGACAAAATTGCAGGGTGTCAATGTATACTTCAGCCAATTTGGAATATATTTTTAAACTTAATTTGTAAAAATTACAAAAAATTTAGATTTTTTTATTTTATCGAAGTTGACATTTTTATGGAATTGCCCAGTAGGCGTTTAAGAATTTTATAAATTAACAAAAAGAACAAATGGATATTTTGAAATCTAAAATTAAAAAATTCCTGACATTTGCAGTAAAAAAAAGTGATTTTTACAGGTTTTCCAGATGGGTAGACACCCTGGTTTCAGGACAACTTTAGATAACATTTACAACTCTCAATTTACACTATACTACAAAACTATGATTTTAATACAAAGGCAGGTTGCTTAAGCAGCAGGGGTTGGCATAGTAACTTCCCTTACAACTTCTAACCAATACGTAATTTGTTACAAACCAAAGCAAAACAAAAATAATTATCAATGTCAAGTGTTAAAGAAATAAAATAATTGCAATTTGCAATATAAATGGAACTTATTTAAGCAATTCAGAAACAGAAAATCAAAAGAGATAAAACTTACATGCATATCTTCCCATTTATTCTTGCGACCTAAAAATAACAAAGTAAAAAAGGTTAAGATAATGAAACACGATTTACTAACTTATCTAACAACTAAATAAGACTTAACTTCTACTCACTTAGGATAGAGATTCAAAACATACCCTAATATATTTTATATTGGAATTATTCAAAAAGTAACTTTCAATTTTAAAGCATGCTTACTTACATTAGTTTTTAGAATCAGTTACTTTTCAGGTATTAAGACATGTTTGCATCACACTTTTTAAAACAAACTTTTAATTTTAAGTCATCTTAATTTCATACTTTTGAGGGATTTATACATGTTTGCAAAACCCTGTTACAAATTTACCTTTAACTTTTCCCATATAAAGTTCTACTAACTTTTAGTACTTTCTTAGTTACATAGTAAATTGAAGCATTAATTTTTGTCGGTGTGGCGAAACGGGTCGAATCATGAACGAAAATACACGCAAGTTGAAATCGTAAATTAAAACTTTTCGAGAGTTTCATGCTCAGATTTATATAGAAAATACGATTGACGAAATGTTCAATAGATCTTCAAAGTTAAGACGTTAAGAGTTTTTTTATATATTTTAAAAATAGTTTGTAGGTACAGATAATTGGCCTTTACTGTCACGACAAAATATTTTCTATGTTTTTTTCATTTTAAATTAAAAATGGAGTTATTTCCGTGATAATTAAAGAGAACGCCAGTAGAAAGCGTCAAAATGGCAGCATTTGTAAACAAGGAAACATAACGCTATCGACACTATTAGCTAATTAAGGGCAGGAGTTTGATTGTTTAAATGATAGAAAATCTTTAAATCTCTAAAAGCTGGATCAAAATTATAGTTTACTAAACATCATTTTAACGTAAATCACTTAATAAAATATTGCGACTTCAGTTTGGAATAACTTGAATTAAGTTTATTTTATAGTAGAAAACATTAAAAATCCGATCTAGCAGTTTAGTAAAGATGCTACTGATTTTCTTTTATTTTAAATCTAGCATTGCTCCAAAATCAAAACGTTTAAATCTTACTTTGAAAGTATTCTCCCATCTCAATGCGAGGTCTTGTTTGAAGCATAAAATAAACTTTGTAGGCCCACAAATTAAGATTTTGAGCTCTTAAAATGTAGATTTGATGAAATAATTTGCTTTTGTACAAAGGAATTAACAAGGGAATAAAGTAGGGGTAAATTAAGTAATACCAAATTAATGTTTCTATAATCAAGATGTTCAGATTTTATGTTAGCACCTAGCACAACAACAAGTCCAACAACTATCTTGAGTATCTCCTGCAAAAATCAACGGAGACAAACTGACGAATGAAATTTAAGACGGATGAGCGAATGCCAGGTTTCTAACTACGTTTACAACATTTTCAAATTTTAAATTGTTCTGTTTAAAATCTGTTAACAAATTTTAAATACTTCTATTTTGAGTAAAAGGTCTAATAATTTTTCTAAAAACTATATTCTCTTGTTTTTAGTTATTATAAAAGAGTTTCAAAATGTGTTTTGCGTTTTAACTGTAACTCCAAACATACAAGAAAGCAGGAGAAGAGAAACAACTCAACTCTAATCACCAGCCACCATCACGGCGGAGATAGGGCCATTTTTGCCAAGTCCCTAATTAAATCCCAAATTAATTAAAAACTCTACTAAAAATGAAGATCATCCACTCTTCGCAGACGGTAAAAATTCCGAAAGATGTTTTCCTCAAAGTCAAGTCCCGAGTCGTCACCGTCCGCGGACCCCGAGGGATCCTCCGCCGGGACTTTCGCCACGTGCAAGTCGACATGCAGAAGGAGGGCAAAGACAAGCTGGTCGTCGTGAAATGGTTCGGGATCCGGAAAGAACTCGCCACCGTCCGCACGGTTTGCACCCACATCGAGAACATGATTAAAGGAGTGACCGCGGGCTACCAGTACAAGATGAGGTCGGTATATGCCCATTTCCCCATCAACATCACCACCTCCAACGAGGGCTCGCTCGTCGAGATCAGGAATTTCCTCGGCGAGAAGATCCTGAGGCGCGTCAACATGCAGCCCGGAGTCGTCTGCAAGAATTCCACAGCCCAGAAGGACGAGCTGATTCTGGAGGGTAACGATATCGAAGCCGTGTCCAGGTCGGCCGCCCTCATCCACCAGTCCACGCTGGTCAAGAAGAAGGACATTCGAAAGTTCTTGGATGGTATCTATGTGTCGGAGAAGGGCACCGTTGTAAAAGAAAACGCCTAAGTTCATTAAATAGTTATTTGCCACAGATAATGTGTTTGTTATTGTTTACATTGGAGGGCCTGGGGTTGAGTGGAACATGTCAATGGTATGCTTCAGGTAATGCAAAGTAGTTAGTTTACTGAGTTGAATGAGATATTATTCCTATTATGCATGTACTTGTTTGCTGGTTAGATTGTGGTAGTGACTGTCAGGGCTATAATTTTTTGAATGTCTACCTGATTGCTTTTATTGATGTGTTCGGTTCTTAACCCTGTGTTCTTTGTATATACTTAATTAGAAAGGACTGCCATATTATTTCTTAGTTTTCCCTATACAGAGTAGATACTATACTGAAATGTGTATTGTGCAAGTAATGCAAATCGCAGAACCAAACACAGTACTGTCAGGTTATAGGAATTTATTTTCAGTCATGATTCAGTGCTCATTTTCGAAAATTCTTAAGGACAATTATTTGGATTTTTACTTTCACAGGCCTTAGTTTTTAATATTTCAGTGGTTTAAATTGTGTGCAGATAAGTGATCGTCAGGTTCTATTATGCCTTTTGGTAAGCAGTCCTAATCTGTTTTATTTTGTATCATCAACAAGGAGATGGTGTGTCACACTAGTGTAGTACACTGTATTACAGTTTCATAACGTTGAGCCAACATTCCTAAATAGCTTGGATATAAATTTAATATAAGGTCACCCTTGGCGAATTTTCCAAATTCTCACCAAATTTTGTCGGTATTTTGGTGACTTTTTAACGAGATTTAAAGAAAAGAGGGTATTGAAAAAATGGGGGAGAAGATTCATAAAAAATCCCTGATTATTTATCGCCAAGTTTACAGTAAATCGGATCCAATATCTTGCCTGATATGAAAACTTAAATAGATAAATTTTCGAGGCTGAAAATTTAAAGGCTGGCGAATTGAGTAACTTGCTTAGTGATTATTTTTTAATTATATGTCAATACAGAATTGCCACTAATTCAGAAAAGCTGGAAACTTGGTTTAGAGTTTAGGAAAGGTTTTACATGGCAGCAGGCAAATGCTTAGGCAATATGCCACCCGATTCCGGAAAAACACTTAACAAGCTGCAAAAATCAATGTTTTATTGCTTGCATTCCTACTACACCTTATTTTGAATAACTCTCATTAAAAAAAAATGAAAATTGAAAGTATTTTTGCATCAATGTTATTTTTTGAAAATCCTTATTTGTAGGATTGATATGATTATAGGGGCTTGACAAAGAATTGAGGTCTTGAACTCCTTGATCATCATTAATGAGGAGGTGATGTCGTATTGTGCATATTAAACTTTATAGCATTAACACTTCCTCATTCATAGGTACGATTACACAAGTTTGGAAGTACATACATTGAAATATAAGTGTAAAATCTGCCTAATTGTAAAAGTTCTTTATAGAATATGGGACTCAAGTCTAAGTTTAATGTATCGGCTGCCAGCGCCGAGATATCTCGTCCTGATTTCCAATAACGGCAAATTCTGCTAATATGTATATAGGGGTAGGGGTATGCACCAACATGACATGGATGAGTAATTGCTTGCGTGAAATAGCAAGTCAGAATATCTCACTTTTGCAGGGAAATTCTTTTACTTAAAATGAAGCCTTTAAGAAAAATAGTCCATTAAAGTTCCACAAGAGGATATTTCACAATACACACCACAAAGTAGCCATAATAATTACGTAAATGTAACAAAATGCTAGCAAAACTGTTGGTTATTTAACATGTATTGATAGCTTAAGTTGTTTGGGGATATTCATTGCATATATTTAAATAAATATTTCTATTTAAATGCAATATTCATGGTTATAATCAGCAGAACTTGGATCTTGAGGGTCTAGCCTCATTATGTTGGAGAAAGACAGGAAGAATTCCTTGCATTTTTACGACTTCGAACCAAGATTTTTACTTTTTTGAAAATGAAGAGTTAGTTCCTTTTCATTGTAACGAACTGGTTTAAAAACCAGATGTTCTTCGGTTTTGTGTTAAAAATTCTTCAAAAAATATCTTAATTGAATAATTTTTCCAATATAATACGTATGGGCAAAAGCATAATGACATTGAATGGCATCGCCAAAATAACTGCCGTCCTATAAACGGCTCGTACAGCCAAAAAATGTCTGACGAATAATACCCTGTGTAGAGGAAGGGGGCACTTTAAATATCCTCCAAATTCCCAACGCTGCGTACGATGTCGCCTTTAAATGTTGCTTGGGTACCTACTTGCGTGTTGCTCTATTTGCGTTTATAGCTCGTCAATTTGTACTTTGTTCTAATATAAACTCCCTAACCCAAGCTACAACTGAATGGGAATAGCTACCCTACGTTAAATTTTCATCTTTGCCAATGCCAAAATTCAATCGGTCATTACGCTATCTTAACATCAGAAAACAAAACAGACATTCATCCTCTAGTATAGTTGGAAAAGTTTTATAAAGTATGAATTCCTTATTTATGCCGAATATATTCCTGCATTTCTTACCATTTGTAAACAAATTAAATTCAGAATCATAATTAAAATCTAGTTGAGGAAATCTGATCCACCATAAAAAAAAATCAAAAGATTTAAAATCAAATAAAATATACTGATATTCAAATGACAATTATACAGAAAATTAAACCCTCGTGCTCTTTTCTTAATTTTCAACGTGCTGAAAAGTCTTTCAATGAAATAAAAAATATAAATTCTAACAGGGTGGTGATAAAATCCTTGAAAAAACAAGTTCCCTGATATTTCCATGATTTTCCTGATACTTTCCTTATTTTCAAGCCCTTAAAGCCTATATGCTTGAAAATGAAGCTGAGTATAGGGGGAAAAAGTGTGCAGTATTTATTACAAAATTGAATCAAATAAAAAAATTTCTCAATGCTAAACACATAATATCATGATATTTTTTAAACCCCAAGTTTCTAAACAGTCATTAATAGCTACAGTAGAACTCCAATTATCCGAAGCGGTGCTGATTATCAGAACGTTAGAAAAAATTCCATACTATGAAATATCCTCAGTTTAAATCAAAGGGCTATATGTAAGGAACAAAACATAAAAAAGTTCATAATGATATGTTTATAATGATAATGATTCCTGAGAAAAATGTTCCTAAAGTTAGGAAAATTAACATCGGCGAGATAGAACTATCCGACTCCTCTTAAGTAATTCAAAATGGAAAATTTCCCTGATATTTTGCAAAATTTGAAAAATTCCCTGATATTTCCAGAATTAAAAAGTTCCTGGAAATCCTCATTCAGGTTCCCGTTACACCTGTCTAATCTTAAATGTATTTATGGGATCGGCTCACGTTTTGCACTCCTACACCTTTTAGTCCAATAAAGTTCTTATGTCCTCCTGGTTCTAAGCTCTCCCACAATTTCAGCCAAATCAGTTCAGCCGTTCTTGAGTTATAAATAGTGTAACTAACACGACTTTCTTTTATATATATATAACTTAATTTCCCACAGTTAAATTAGAAAATTTATACATGTAAGTATGTATGGGGCTAAGCAAAACTGACGACAACAAATTAACTGTAAAAATTCAATATATAATTTATTCAACATTTATTTACATTGGTTAAATTGCAGATATAAATTTCTTCACACTTCAGATTAAGTCATTGGGGTTCTTCACATTAAGCTTTTGGGACATACATATGCTGCATGTTTTCTGTCAAAAGGAATGAGAAAAAAATGTAGTTTAAATAAACATAATATAAAAAAAAGTATGCACATAATATAAAAAAATTAAAATGTGGGAAAAGTTAAATTTTATAAAAAAAATTATTTTGACATATATATATATATATTTAAGGAAGGTTGGGTGGATAAAGTATTCTATGGTAGTTGGCTTCCGTGTTATAGGTCGACTACAGTAAATAGGCATTTTTCCCGAATTAAGTGGCAACAGAAATGTCGAATGAAAATAGTTCTTCCTTGAGCTTCGATTAGTGAATCAATGTGTCTGGCATAGAGCGTCGATATCAAATGGAAACGCTGCTGTAGTTCGAACCGCTAGTGGTTGTCAGAAAGTTGTATCATAAACGACTATAATGGTAATCTTTATAGGTTATATAAGAGGAAGACTTATTAGAGTAAAAAGGGGAGGGATAAGGTTCAAGAACTTGGATTTCATGGGCAAGTAACAGACTACAATTTTTTTTTATTAGTGCTCCATTTCCACATGACATTGATTCACCAATTTGAGGCTCGAAGAAGAATTCATTTTCATTCAGCATTTGAAAAAAGTCTAGTGGAAAAAGCCCTTCATCGACAGAATATTTGTCTGTATCGGGCCTCTTTGGCAACGATAGTGGATCATATGGTAAATGGTGTATGGAAACCGGTTTCTCCCTTGGTTCTTCCCTCCCAGCATCCCTGGTTCATGCGAGACATGAATCCCACATTTGTTTCGCAAGAGCAGATCCAAGGAAGATACCGGTTTCCTGTCGCCAATGTCCGCCAAGCAGACCTGAATACCAGAAGATTCCTAGCCAATCAAAAAGTTCTTCCCCTGGACTCTTCACTTGTATAGCCACTCAAGACCTGAGACATGCCCATACGAGATAGCATGCATTTTTAACTGAAGTTTACTGTAAACTGAGTGGTCAAGATCAGTTTATGACATGCCAGTCGGGACTGTTAATCAGTGGATTGGCTTTGTTGACTTAGCATTTCGACATTTGGTGACAGGCTTTGTAGTTTTGAAAAAACTATTCAATGGAGAGATTAGTGGCGTGAAATTGCCAAAGAATAATCCTAATATTTGAAAACACCACCACAGTCAATGCTAACAGTTTTCATTTGGAACACCAGCTATAGTGAATTTTAAGATTAGTTGTTTTACACCAACACATTGATATAAAGTTTTCGACATGAAAACGGCTTGTATTTTCGATCTATTTTAGGAATTAAAAAAGAAACATTCAAAATAGCAAACCTCGAACTTTTGATCTGGTACACAATCTTTATGGAAAACGTGTCGGCAATTGAAGACCACGTTGCCACCTTCTATTCTGGTATCTAAAATATTAAAAAAGAAAGGTTGCCAACAAATCAATTGAAAAAGTAATTTTAGGTACTAAACTGTAAATACATCATTCAACACATTATCAAAAGTCTCATGTGGCCAGCTGTAAAAAGGAAAAAAAATTGAAATGTTTATCAATTTTTTTTGTTGGCAGCAAGTTTGTTGAACACCTTAAAGTCCTTAAATACAAAGAGCAAATGTAGAGCATAAATTATAAAGAATGTAATATTTTTGTTTAATATATCTTTTAATTTGATCTTACCATTTATATGCAGCCTTCTTTCACACAATAGACAAATTTGGTCCTCTAAAATAATAAAAGAAAAAAAGATTAGTTTAACAGTAACTTTGTGTCAATAAGATCTTGAGCTAATTTTTATATTAAAAAGCATGTTAATTTACTTATTCTATCCCCCATAATAACTGCATTTTACAATGTTTAATTATTATTTTACAAATAGCTAGCTGAGTGTAAAAATTTCAACTCTAAGTAGATAAGTTAACATTGTGTTAAAACAGAGTTAATCAAGTGTATATAAAACTAAGGTATGTTTTTATTTTATTACGGTCAAACAGTCTTAGAATAGTTGGTATTAGGTAAAATTCTACAAATATTAAAACTTAAGTATATTCCAAGCTTATGAAACTTGATTAATTTCAAAATAACTTACCACTAACTGATATTCCTCTCTTATGCAGCTTGTTTAACTTCTCTAGAAGACTGAAACAGTCAGAGACAAGGATCTTTTTGCAGCCTTCACGTAAGGAAATCTAATGTCATCAAAAAAAAAATTAAATCACTGTCCGTGTTTTTGTTTAAATAAAAATTTATTATTTTTTAGCAGCAGTTTAAAGCTTAATAGGAGGGTTTAGTTCATGCTAAGCAAAATTTAATTTGAATAACAGTCCTAAGTAAATGTCACTAACATGTTTTTCCTGTGCTAGAAGATTTTAACCATGATAAAACTTTGGAAATTGGCATTAATTAAAAATTACCTCATTTAATAAATGTCCATTAAAAAAAATTATTGCAATGAGTATTTTTACCTGTAATGTGTAGTCGTGCAGAATTTTCACCAAAGAATCTCGCAATCCAGGAATTTCCAATCCATTGGGTATCCTTTTGATGAGCATTATAGGATCGACATGAGTTCCGATATTTTGAAGAAGCACGGTGATGAAACCTGTCAACAGAAAAGTAATTGCTAAAATTATATTTGAACTACAAGCATTGTTTCAATTGTTTGAAAAGTATTTGTACTAAAAGAAGTTTTGGGAACATAACCACAAATACAATTTATAACAAGAAGTTCTTAAAGAACTAAAATAGCCTACTTTCCTGTTACTTAAATACTTACTGAAATTCTAATGGGGAAACAACTAGGTAACAGTAAATATCTTCGACCCCTTTAGACCTGCTCTTGATCTTGTCATTTTCAGACCTGCCAAATGTGAGGTTAATTCAACCAACCTGCAAACTCTCCGGATTACATTTGGTAACAAGCAATTTCTGGATTCTAGACGCCAAGAGAAAGTTTAAATCCCCCCCCCCCCCCCTTAAAAATTCTGCAATTGGTACACATGACACAGAAATTTAGAACAGTTATAAAGCCAGTATTACTGGGTTAAATCCGGAGAGTTGGCAGGTCTGCATTTCATCAGGGTTCAAAAATATGAGCTCGATGGTTAGAGCTCAGTAATAAAAGGCCACAAAAAGACAGGTATAAAACTAAGGAACTTCAATATTTTGCAAGTTAAAAGAAAAATGAAAAATTTCAGTTATGTAAAGTGTGATTTTGTAACATAATTGGAATATTTTTCTTTACCTGGTTTATCGAGGGAGCTTTCAATGAGATCTTCCCACAGCTCCTTATCATCATGCTCTTTACAGAACTCAATGGCTCGGTCAATGTCTTGGAGTTGCTCGGTGATCTGCTCCAGGGCCTGTTTAGTGTTTCCCATTCGACCTGATGAAATGAGAATTATCAGGCATTAAATCATTGCCTTCAGTAGAAATAATTAAGCAACATTTTGGACTAAAGTTTGCTATCGGAATCCTTTATTACTTTTTTAAAAAGATTGTTCTTAGACCCCTTTCTCCGTACAGTGATTTCATTAGTTCTGTTGATTTTATTCTCAAAATGAACGTACTTTTTGTCTGTTTCCGAGTTATTTACAACATGCAACTTGTTCTTATCTAGGATCAGAATGCGGAAAGAGATGAAAAGAAACTTTTCTTTCTATGCCAGCTTTCTTTAATAAATAATTTGAACAGCAAGAAGTTGGCATTTAAAAAAATTAATAACTAAAATATTCTTAGAAAACTCACTTTCGAATACCACAACAATAGTAATTCCAGGAAAATGAAAACAAGACCGCAGAGCTGTTGCCACCAACGACATGAAATAACCCCATTATATTGTTAAAAAGTTTACAATAAGCCCATTTTTTCAAATTTGGAAAACCGGCAACGCCATTTAGCCAAATCACCTGAAAGTTAACCGAGTTCTTAGTTCACAATTTCTTTGTCTACTGTTACCAAAAATCTCTGTCACAAACTCACCCAGCAAGAAGACCACCCCATGTATGAACGAACTCTGTTGACATGTCTAGGGCAACAGAAATTCTAAATGAAAATAAATTATTTCTCGGTGTCTGAAGGTACGGAGCACCAATTGAAGGAAAGAAGAAGGAATGAAACACAAGAATACAACACCCCGAAACAAGCCAATTGAATTATTAATAAATGTTTTACTTCTACATTAAAATATTTGAAAAAGCAAAATCGTCATCTAGAATAACGTCCATTTTCTCTGGTTAGGAAAATACTGAAAAGTTAACCAAGTTCTTAGTTCATTGTCTATCATCATCAAATCTCTCTTCTGCAAACTCACCCAGCAAGAAGACCACCCCATGTATGAACGAACTCTGTGACATGTCTAGGGCAACAGAAATTCTAAATGAAAATAATTATTTCTCGGTGTCTGAAGGTACGGAGCCCATTGAAGAAGAGAAGGAATGAACCAGCATACAACACCCAAAACAAGCCAATTGAATTATTAATAAATGTTTTACTTCTACATTAAAATATTTGAAAAAGCAAAATCGTCATCTAGAATAACGTCCATTTTCTCTGGTTAGGAAAATACTGAAAAGTTAACCAAGTTCTTAGTTCATTGTCTATCATCATCAAATCTCTCTTCTGCAAACTCACCCAGCAAGAAGACCACCTCATGTATGAGCGACCGCTGCTGACACACATCCAGGGCCTTTTCCAAGGAGTACGAGTTGGAAGTTCTGAGGAAGGCCATCAGCTCTTCTGGGGCGTGCTCAGCATACAGCTCAACCAAGGTTCCGTGGTGTTCTTCGCCCAGGCTGGCATCTTTCAGGAATGCCTTGTGCAGGTACTGGAAAAGGGGAAATTATCAATCAGGATTGGGTAAAGTTGTTTATAAGGATCTGCCTTTTTGTCCTTCATTTTATTAACCCACTCAAGGGATGAGTACCTTGCCCAATATGGACATGAACTCTGGGTCTGTAGCATGGTAGAACAACATTTTATCACTCACGTACATTGTCCTCTAAATTAGAAAAGTAGACTCATTTTGAAATTTGACTAACAGAGGTTTTGAAAGTAATAGTTTCAAGATAAACGTTGAAAAATCTGTACATTTTAGCTTGTAATGCAGGGATTGGATATTTTTGAGAAATAAAGGTTGTGCACATTGAAGGCCAAGACCTGCCTCCTTGGTGTTCATTTTATCAATCCACAGAATAGTTGAGTTGAATTATATGAATTATAAACACACTAGAGCTACACAATGGCTATTGGCAATGGGCAAAATAATTTAGATTTAGTTTAGTTTGAATTATCGTCACACTAGAGCTACACGAGGGCTATTGGCGAGGCGTCGTATTTTAGAACCACAGTCAAGTGACGAGCTGACACCTGAGTAAGCACCCAACACAACGTTTTAGGAGAGACAACATATGCAAAATACGGAGACGAGGCAGGTCTGATTTTGGATAAACCAATTTTTGTTGCCATCATTAGGAGGTATTTCATTTTTTTTTGCACAAAAACATGCGCAAAAATGAACAAATTTTTTATTTCATCACAGTTCCAGTAAAATACATACCACATAGAGTAAGTTTGTCTGATTCTTCAGTTTGGAGACAACAAGATTCACAGGGACTTTGTCCACATTTTCAAGGAACATGGGTATGGCAACTGCTGGATTGAGGCTGATCAATGTTTCCAACTTGTCATAGACGCTTCCAAACAGATTGTGATTTCTGATCAATTCAAATACTCTGTCTTTGCTGCCAATTCTAAAAACATTAAAAAAAAACATAAAATACAGATTTATATAGGTAGACGAGTTTGTGTGTTGAAAAATTGATTTGAATATCAGTAGATAATGTCAATGAGCAGCTTAATCCTAGAAATACAAACCTAAGTGAAGTAAATATCTAAAACAAGTTTGTAGTCGTACGATTAATTTTACTTAGCACAGACTATCTTAAATCAAATTAGAATTGAATTCAAATTAATTTAATGATCTAACAAAATTAAAGGTAATTTTTTTTATTTATTTCAGCCAAAATAGAAAACAATTAACTTTATGAATGCCCTGTGTTAGAAATTCAATATAAAAAAATGTGCATTAAATTACTTTCCTCATTGTGTAGTGCAATGGACAAGTTGCATGAAACGCGAAATTCATAATATATGTGTTTTTCTGGTACATTAGAAGCTGCAGATTCCGAATGTAAGATTAAATATTCACAAATATGTTTAATTTCAACAAAAAATGCATTTGAAATTTGCCGAAAATGTACGTCACTGAAAACAGCTCTGACGTCAACTGTTATGTTTTTGGCGATGTTTCGATCTATGCTGTAATACACTTTATAAAATAGTAAACCTTACAATTTCTGCGAAACCTCATTAAAAGAAGAAGACACTATTATTTGTAACCAGTTCATATCAAGGAAGTTAAACAGCTTGTTCCAAGTTTGGTTGTTAGTTTAAATACACACACTAGAGCGCGTATGATCTATTGCAGAACTATTGACTGTTGGATCTGATCGGAATAGTCGATGAAATCGTTCAACGTTTGAAGAAATTAACTGGAATGAACATGACATGTTTCTGTAAAATAGCATAACTTTTTTAAGAGTTTGATAAGGATGAAAGTACGTTTAACAGTTTCAAAAGCGATACAGTGAAACGTGATACGAAATAACACCCAAGAACAAAAAGAAGCCAACGTGACGTCTTCTGTTTATGCTAAGAGAGGTTTAACAGGATTGACATATCATTAACTTAAAATGAATTTAAAAATAAATACATCTTTAAAACCAGAAATACTTGAGTTTTAGAGGTTTTTTAATATGCTTAATCCAATAAATATGTTTGTGGAAAACGCTGTAATTGTCCATTTATCGAGATATTTTTAAACTTTTTTTTGCAAACTGTCCAAAATTAACCACAATAATTTTTCTTTTCAAAATAACTTTTTTTTATCAATATTAAAAACAATATAAGAAATCAACCCTGAATTTTTACAAAACACTACCAAATCTTAAACCAGTTAAAAGCAAAAAATTATTAATAGTAGTCAAATCACGAATTTAGAGAAGTAAAAATATTTTTTACATAACAGTACTTACTCTAACAAGACATTCAAAGCTTTATCAAATTTATTGTCATATATATAAAGTTCGCTTAAACTTTGTAGCAAAAGGTTATTATTAGGGAACAAGGCAAGTTGCTCTAAAACCACAGTAATGATAGCAGGAACAAAATAGACTTTTGTTGGCCACTTTTTCACAAGGTCCAGGAAGCCCTAAGAGAAGAAAATAAATCATTAATGGTAAAAAAAATCTTATCGAAGCTTATCGAATTGTTTTATATTTCCTATAAAACTAAAAGTGAGGACATTGGTAAATAAATTGTGAAACATATATTGCATTTTTTAAAAACTTTTTTTTAACTGAAAACCATATAAATCTTAAAATTCTTTTCATAGTAGCAATAATAAAAAGAAAATAATAATAAAGAAAGGGATGATAAATTTATGAAAATAAAAACTAAATGCCAAATTATAATAGAAACTATAATACACTTAATTAAATTTAAAACGTGCGTTAAGTTCATTAAATTTTTTTTTCATATATTTAAAACCTACTTAATTTTCAATTCATTTCTAACTTAGCTCTACAAAATAAGAGATTTTCAAGTTCAGATAGTCTTATTAAATCATATTAAGGAATTTAAAATCCTTTGAAAGGGGTCTCAGGGGCATCTATAAATTACATGATGCGTTTAGTTGGAGGGGGCCCAGTCAAATATACCCAATATTTCCAGTCAATATTTCAATTCATTTCTAACTTAGCTCTACAAAATAAGAGATTTTCAAGTTCAGATAGTCTTATTAAATCATATTAAGGAATTTAAAATCCTTTGAAAGGGGTCTCAGGGGCATCTATAAATTACATGATGCGTTTAGTTGGAGGGGGCCCAGTCAAATATACCCAAATCTCACATAGGGGGGACGGGTATCGTCAAATACCACTTAATTCCCCCCCGCAAAAAAATCAACGTTAAATTGAGAGAAAATATAATTAAATTCCAGTAAAAAAATGTTCCTCGACCTAAATTTGCCAAGATCTTACATATTATATTTATTGTAGCTTTCCAAACGATGATTCAAAATAATAGAGCTTTAAAAAAATTCACCAAAAAAGAAATCAAACAAAATACGAATTTTGAGAAATCTCATACGAGATTACGGGTGGGGGCTTAAGGCCTCTGAAGCCTTGCTACTTTACAAGCAGAATAGTTTTATAATAGAAGAATGCAGGTTATAATTGACCTTTTGATCATGCTGTAGAAACTCATTCAGGATCATCTCATAAATAGCAGGACTCAAAGGTTCATCCAGCGGAACAAATGGAGCAATGGCACGCAGCTGCCTGATTTCGGCAAACCTGTACACCCCATTCTCCCAGACTTCTCTGTTGTCGCAGAAAATAGTGGAGCACACAGCTGCTGCATCGTCGTATTGCTTCAGTTCTAGAAGATGTTCCAAATAGATGTTGCCAACATCCTAAAAGTATTTAAAGAAAGTAAAAACGTTAAAGTTTTTTTATAAAGTAACCAATTTCGAAAATCAAATAATAAGTTAAGCTCAGTAGTGGGAACTGTCCTTAGTGGGCCAAAGCTTGCTGTTCCCATTGAATTATAGGTAGTTTTAATTTGTTACTATAAATAAAAAAAATTTTAATGTGTGGTAACTTATTTTTTTAATGAAATTAAACAAGTAGGTTTGTAACAGAATCTGTCACTCAGCCCGCTTCCACACAACATTTGTGTTCAACATGAAAAAAGGCGCCAAACACAGTATTAATTCTATATTATACTTTTACACCCTAAATTTGTCTAGTTTCATTTATTTTATTTCAAAAATATAATAATTATTTCTTATTGTTTTCTAAATAAATTTATATTTCAAAGAATAAATATGTAATATTCCTTGCTTTAAAATAGAAGCAAAACATTTCATACTAACATACAAACAAGGAATCTCTTAGTGAAACATATTTGATTTCATTTCAAACTGATTGATGTCGGAAAAATAAATTTCTTTTAATTTATTATTTAAAAGAAATAAAGTTTCTTGAGCGATTGTTGCGAATGGCAATGGCGATTTAATTCTAATCAAAATGATTTCTTATGCTTTTTAATTTAGCATAAATTTTGAATTTTTTTTAATGATTGAAGTGCTTTGAACTTTTTCTGAGGTTTTCAATGTCTTCTAATTTCAATGCGTTGAATTATTTGATGTATCAATCACACTTGCCTGTAGCATTTGTAGTTTGGGCTACGAAAGTGGGTGACAGGCAGACAGACTGAGCGATTATAATACCTTCCACTTTTTACGTTATAAACGTAGTGTGGAAGCTAAAATCAATCAATTTTGAAGCTGATAGTAAAGTTGCAGAAAAATCAAGTTTTTTCAATTCAATAAAAAAATAATTAGATTAAACTAATTTTTAAAAATGTATAATTAAACCAAACTTAGTTAGGAAATAACTTTAAGAAATAAAAAAAAATCAATAATTTATAATATGCTAAACATATATTACATTAATTAAATAAACATACATTATATAAACATACATTTTAAATATGCTAAACATGTTATTTGGTAAAAATAAAGCATGTTTCATAATTAATTTCAGACAACATAAAACTTAAATTTAAAAACCGTATATTTAGGTACAAAGTATGTCATAACAACTATATTCAGCATATAAAAATGTTTTTAAACTAGAAGATATTTATAAAATCATCTGTTTATAGTTACAAGTAGGGTGAATTTTTTCAAACTTCTTCCTTGGCTAACAGCATCAACTGCTTCCTGAAAAAGTACATAAGAAAAACTATGAAAATAACAATATAAAACCTATTAACCAATATATACTTAATTATTTAAAAAAATACTATAAAATTATGTAGGCATATTTAAACCTTTAAATATGACTTCTAAAAATGTAACTGTGTAAGCAGAATGTAGAAAACATTTGTTACATAAAAACTTTATGCAGAGAGTATGGTATACTAAATATAGTAACCACACTTTTTTTTTTAAATATTAGAGAGAAAAAGTTCTGAATTTAAAAGATAAGTATGACCCAACAATAGTCATTAGATATAATGATTGACCTATTTTAAAAATGATCAAATAAAACTTTCTCTCTTCAATTAAAAAACCTTGCTTTATGTAATTAACTTTCATTCCTTCACCCCTGCTAAGTAAAAAAAAAATGAGCGCCAAGCTTGCTTGCGATATTATCAGGGAGATCATCAAACTAGCCACTAGACAATCTCTAGTAATAAGCACCCGATTCCCAGGACTACAGAAATAGGGATGAGCCTCCTGGACAAAAATTTACATAACATGAAATTAAGATGGCAAAATCGGAAATTGTCCCCATTCTCAAGATGGAGATAACTCCTGTTAGGAGTTTATTCGATCATATTTTAAACATTTCAGTGTTCTATTATTATCTCCGTTTGGGTAATTATGGGGTATCCCAATTTTTTTTAAAAAAAATTAGTGGTACCTTATTTATTTAAATGAAACAAAAATCAAATTTTTGGGCCAGATTTTGTTTATGAGAAATCAAGCTTTTTTTAAAAAAAAACTGTAACCATTAAAAAAAATAATTAATTAAACTACTTTTAAATTATATATAAAGAAACCAAACTTATTTTAAAATGAGTTTAAAAAATAATCAATAATTGATAGAATCTAACAAAAAATTGCTAAACATGTTACTTGATAGAAATAAGAGCATTTAAATGAGTATTATCATCTTGTATATTCCTTTAATACCAAGTATTTTAATGGTTATACAAGCAGATATTTAATTATTAATATTTAATGAAAAATCCACCTTGAATTTTTCGTGCTCCAGCAGCCATGCAATATGATCATCTTCGGTTCGGGGCTTTGCAACCACAAAATCTTTGAGGCTCAGAATGAAATACAGACCTTCCTCTGCTAAGCTGTCTGCAAAATATGAAGGAATGTGACAAAAATACAGAATTTATATTTTCATTTACAAAATAGAGAAGCAATTATAAGATACATATAAGGAAAACTGTACATGGCCTGTTTTAGGTCAAACGACTTATATTGGACTAAGCTAGAACTGACTAAATACCACCATTTATGGATTTGCTGCAAACTTAATAGTTTTCAAGTTAATAAAGCAGAAATAAGTGAATTAACGTTAAAAGGGTTTGAAAACATTTTTTCAGGAAAAATGAAAAAGAGTCCAAACTTAAAAAAAGGATACATTCTGGTCGATTATTGAAAAATGGAGAATGCATGAATTCTACGTTAATTATACTTACAATATGTAAATAAATGTATATTCAGTAATTTATAAAACATATTCTTAGAATTTACGCCAACTCACTTTTAAGGATCCTAAAACCCTGGTTGTGCACATATTTAGTCTAAAATTAAAGTAATGAAACAAGGAAGTTGTGACATGTGACAGTATACAAAACCCCTTAATTGTGTTAGAATAATATTGTAGGGTTATAGTTAAACTCATAGTTTCCTTGCACAGAAGCCACGACCATGGGCGGAGCTATAAAACGCGTGGAGCAATCAGATGAAGAGAAAATTTCATCCGTTTTATTTTGTCTTTATCTGATTGCTCCGCGAATTTTATAGCTCCGCCCATGGTCGTGGCTTCTGTGCAAGGAAACTATGAGTTTAACTATAGCACTACAACTAAGCAATTGCAAATATATGGATACCAGTAAAATTGCAAACAAAAAATCCTCTATAGGAGGTTAGGATGGGGAATTGCTAATGAAAAAAAAGTCATTTTTAGCTAATTTTTAAATTTTAAGGATACAAAAATTCGTCCTTTTAAAGCGGAGACACGATTTAACAGAGGCCAATTATGGGCGAATGAGCCTGATCGACCACAGGACTCCAAACCAAAATGCCTCAGTGCTAATCCAATGGTGAAAAAATATTTTAAAAGCCACATTTCTCCGGTTATTTTGAATATTTTTACAAAAGTTTTTTTTATGTGATAAATGTAGCTGACTTACAGGTCCCGACAATCCCACCTTTTGAAATTGGTTCAAATATTTTTTTTATTTTCAATTAATATTAGTTTTACACAAAATATTTGAAGCTATTTCAAACAGGGGGATTCTTGGGACCTGTAAGTCAGCTACATTTATCACATTTCATAAACCGTTTGTAAAAATATTCAATACAGCTGGAAAAATGTGGCTTAGAAAATATTTTCTAATCCATTGGGATTAACACTTTGGCTTTAATCTTTGGAGGCACTTTGGTTTGGAGACCTGCGGTCCAGCGGACTCATTCCCTTTAAGAGGGAGCCTGGTAATTTGAATTTGCTTACCCAAATGATAGTCATTACACCGGTACTCCTGATATCCCCTCAGAGTGAGAGTGTCACTGAGTATGAGAGTGTAGTCCTCACCATGGGTTTCTAGCACTTTGAGTTGGGGCCGAGAGCCTAAGCTGAGGGACTCCTGAAAAGGGTGAACAAATAATGCAGGGATTGAAAAGTTACTTTTAAAAAGGAACTCTGTTTAAGGTACAGTTCATAGATATCATAGTTAAAGTATTTTTTTATTATTTTTTTTTATTTCTAGCAGTAGCACTTGATATATATACATCATTCGCCAGAGTGTAAACACTCAGCGCAAGAAAAACATGGAGCAAAACAAACCATTAACAGAGGAACAATAAATACAGAAATCGGTAAAACATTAAAGTGAAATATAACAACAATAAACATGAACGATATTAACAATAAACATGAACAATAACAATTGTTAAACAGTCTGGATGGCCTGTAACAGTTCTCTAGCTTTCCAATATCTATCATAAATGCATCCAGAGACCTCCGGGCAAACCCCAAGATGCTCCGCATTCATCACACAGTCACTCTTGCACAAGACACAGTTTGGGGAAGAGAAGAGTTAAGAAGAGATAGTTAAAGTATTAGATTGGCAGATCAAGTTACCTCCAATGCTAACGACGGGACGCGCATGGAGGACCAGAATAAGAGGGCAAACAGGCCATTGTTGCCATCTCTTTAAGGAGAAAAGTGCTACGGCGACATTGAAAATATACTAGCTTATACTAAAATTGCAACAAAAAATAATATAAAAATACTAGCTACATTATGGACTCTTTTTAGTGACTTGAAACGTTTTTCTAGTACTTTTCCGGTAATTTTTTGTAATTTTAGAATTAAATGGTATTTTTCCGATGATGCCGTAGCATTTTTCTCCTAAAAGTGGTGGCAACACTGGCCCCATTGCCCTCTTATTCTGGTCCTCCATGCGCATCCCGTCGTTAGCATTGGAGGTCACGTGATCTGCCAATCCAGGGGTCCATCCAGGTTTTTTTTTACAGGGTCCCTTTTTTGTGAATTTGTGAAGCAATTTTGTGAAAACTTGGTATTTTTGTGAATTTTTTTTGCGTACATTGCTAGTTAATTTTTTTGTATACATTTGTTAGGGAAAAAAATCAAGCACTTTTCCAGAAAAATTTATTGACTAGAAATTTACTAGCAATATAAAATCTAAATATATAAAGCGTGTACTGTATAAGCCGACACTCAATTTAAAAAAACTAAAAATTGTTTCAAATCTGACACCCCAGTATAGGACGAAGTAGAAAAAAGTTTTAAATGTAAACAAAAAGTATTTTGAAATTCAAGCTTTTCTTGGGATCACGACTCACGAACACCGTAAGTTAAGACACTATCAGAAAAAAATATTCTGGTTGTCAGACTTGGCCTGAACTGGAGCTACAAAAGTACAACAAGATACTCATCCGATCACGCAGAGCCAGAGAACTGTCAATCATTCTGATGCAATGTGGCGTCATCGGTAGATTTCGTAAAAATTACTAGGCAGCATAAGTAAATCAGGAAGCATTATTGGATTCCTCTTCCAATGGGAGATTGCACTAGCTATAGACGAGATTTGAAGACACTTTAGTGTATTCTAATCTTAATTCATCTTCCGATTTTGATTAAAATTTTTATTATCAGTATTAGAACCTGCTATTAGAACTTGTTGTTTATTGAAATTTGAGTTTAGTTTCACCGAATTAGAGTGCGAAGAAAAAGTAAACAATCGTTAAAAAAATGCATCGCAGTTGTAGCGAATCGCTTGGCTATTTGTATCGCTGTTTCAGTGAATTTGCATCCCAAATTGCAATACGATACCGCTTAAATCGAACCCTTAATGCAAATATTGGACGGATAAACCTTGCATCAGGCGCAAGAAATTGACAACCCATTTTAACACGGTGATTAAGTTTATAGATTTGTTAATAACGTAAACAAAATTAGGATTTCAGTTGATCAAGATGACCATCTAGCCAATTTTAAAGGTTTTGACACACTTTGAAAGAATAGAGAAGTAGCAAATTTTAGCCCGTTGTTTCGTCAATTTTGTGAACTGAGGGGCCGTCGTAATTTTGTGAAGGGGCCGCTAAACGGCCCCAAATTTGCTCTGGATGGACCCCTGCAATCTAATACTTAAGCTATGATATCTATGGTACAGTTACTTAATGAAAAAAGTAACTCTGTTACAGTTGCTATTACTTAATAATGAAAAGTAACTAATTACAGTTACTTTTAGAAGCAAGCTTGATGTGATTTAAAGAAATAATTGTTGTAAAATCAATATTTTTGTTTTGTCTTGCAGGAAGAGTTAAGAATTTCATAAGTACAAAACTTTTACAATAACAAAAAAAAAAAAACACACAGATGGATATTCTGAAACCTAAAATTTTTTTCAAGGTGTTTCACCTAAAAAAAAATCAAAATGTCCCTGACTTTTCACAGTAAAAAAAACTCCCTTTCCAGGCTTTTTAGATGGGGTAGACGACACCCTGTTAATAGCAACACTGCAAGGAAGTTTGGAACACAACAGATTTAAGATGCACTACAGCTTTATTTATGGAAGGTATTTTTTTTCTGCCTGCGTGGCCGTGTTATCAGGAGAAGGGAAAGAACCTACAATGGTAACTATTATGAAATGATTTCTCACCCATAATAAATAAAGACTTTTAAACATTTTCTCTCCAAAATCATACACTGTTCAAGCTTAAATGAAAATCATAAAAATCAATTTAAAATGCTTGATAGTAATCACTTAGAATTATATTGGATGCATAAATAATTTTACAGTTACCTCTGCAGTTTTGGCAACAGTTAGGACAACAGTAGCAGCTCCAAACGAAGAAATTCCGCAAATGAAGAAGTCGGTATTGAAAATAGAAGCTGAAAAAGTTTGGGAATCTGCTAAAAGCATTTTAAATACTCCATCAAACACTTTGTATTCTATAATTTACTGTTATTTAATACAAAAAATTCAACAATAGTTATTTATGCAACAAGTGTGAAAAGTAATACTTAAAGAATAAATATGTAATTCTACTTGTTTTCAAATTGAAGCAAAACTTTTCATATCAACATACAATCAAAGAATCTCTTAGTGAAATATATTTGTCGTCATTTCAAACCGATTTATGTCGCAAAAATAATTTCCTTTCAATTTAATAATTAAAATAAATAAAGTTTCTTGAGTGATTGTAGTGAATGGCAATGGTTATTTGATTCTAATAAAAAAAAATTATGCTTTTTAAATGAGCATTACATTTTACAGTTTTTTAATAATTGAAGTACTTAGAATTCAAATTTTTTTTCAGAGATGTTCAATGTCTTCTATTTTTGATGCACTGAATTTTTTGATGTATTACACTTGCCTATAGCATTTGTAGTTTGATCTATGAAAGTGTTTGACAGAAGGACGGAATGAACAATTATAATACCTTCCACTTTTAACGTCAAAAACATAGTATGGAAGCTAAAATACATAATCTTTTAAAACACAATTTCATAAAAAAAAGATTAGAAATAAAAATTTACACAAACAACGAATCAAATATTAGAAGACTACTTCTGAGGTAACAGGTATTTACTATGTAATCAAATCATCATGGTAAGTAAATTATGTGAAAACATTACTTATTTTGACATAAAATCTAGGAGGTCCCGCTTGATCCTTGAGCGTAGTCAAGGCTGGCTTGGGGGCTTCCGAAGGCACAACTTGACAAACTTTAACACTGTTCGCCCAACCAATCAGAAGAGTGGAACTGTTTTTCCAAAAGAGGTTACATCGATAGAGATCGCTGCGTAATCTAAAACATATACATAATTTTAACAATAGGTCTAATAATTGGATTTTAAGGTTCATGCACCTATCATGCACTTATATTGTTACAAAAATCCCATTTGAAGGACTAAAATTAAAGAAAGTATCAGAACCTAATATCTGAACTAATATTAAGAATAAGAAAGTCATGTTTTTTTTTTACATGACAGTTAAATCTGAATAGAAGAATGTGTGGTGTAAAATGGAAAACAAGTTTAAGAATTCACAAAAATGCTAAAAATAATAAAAGTACTGTATTTAAAAGTGTTCATCATCTTTAAAGTGATTCATATCTTTGAAGTGTTTCTGTGATTATGTTTTCCTTATTATGGCATTAGCTTTTTTTATTTTCAAGAAACGAATACGAAAAAAAAATCGAGCGTGCTCAAAGGGCAGCTGCTTTAGAACATTTTACAGTTAGGAAAATTACCTTATAGGGTATATCTTTACCTATGTATTGATTAACTGAGTGGTGATTAAAATTCTTGTAGTGTTACACCCCCCCAGTTTTTAAATAAGAAGTTTCAAGGACTTTTGATGATATAAAAGAAACTGCCAATTTACAAAATTTAAATGCTCAAAAATTATTTGATTTTTTAAGGACTCACATTTATAATTATGAACAAATCATAATTATAATAAAGTAGCAAAATGAAATAACTATAATTAACTTTTACATCTCTATCCTTATAATACATCTGAAATGTAAACTTACGATGGATCATGATCCCTCTGAATCACAGTGATTGTTCTATTGGAACTTAAATCATACATTCGAACAGTCTAGAAAAAACAAAATTTTTATAAATACATGAAGTAGCAAAAACACTACGATACAGAAGAGCTTACGTTTTCTTTAATTCCTTCTAAAAAGGAGAGAGATTAGACGTCCAGATCTTTTATTATTATAAGAAATCATTTTAAAGTATTTCAAAGGACAGAGTCAGGAGCCGAAGCTTTCACTAAAAAGCACAGTCTCCTCACATATTGAGATCTAATTAAAAAGTAACTATTTTCAATGGTTGTGTTGTGAGAAGAGTGGAGACATAACAAATTTTGATGTGTTTACAATTTCTCTGGGAAAGAATTTATTGGCGTGACGGCAAGGTGCTATTAGAACTTGGGAACTGTTCGATGGATCGGCAAGACATATTTAGAACATTATATTACATACATAATTATTTAAATTAAGAATTATTAACAGGTTATTTGAACAAAATATTTTCTAGAAGCTGAAAGAAAAACCCAAAACATGCTTACTTTATCACTAGCCCACACTACAAAACGATCTTTCCATTTGATATTCCTGATTGCACCTTCTCCTTGGTATAAAACAACTGGTTTGTAACCGGTTAAAAACTGTCGTTCATAAAGAACAACCTAAAGGAATTAAAGAAATAAAATAATCACTTAAAATAAACTGAATATTACAGTTATTGCCTGAGATGAAATATTGGGAATGGATAGCTGAGTGTGTTTGTGGTATTCCTATGATAAGGGACACTTTTTAAGTACATCACTTGGTATACGGTTGAACCACCTCGACAGAAATTTAAAATATACCTGGTTAACAAACAACTTTCATTGGTTGGCTGAATAAACAAATTTAAATGTGGCATTCCTTTTTATGTATATCACATGGTATACAGTTGAACCAGCTTAACAGAAAGTTTAAATGAATACAGAGGAAACACCCCTTCATTGCATAGGAATTTGTCTGCATCAGGCCCCTTTGGCGACAATAGCAAGTCATCGCCCTAAACTGGTGTAAGGAAACTGGTTTCTCACATGGTTCTTTGATCGTGGCAACAATGATTCACGAGAGATACGAGTCCTACATTTGCACCACGAACGAAGAACAAAGAGAGGAACCGTTTCCTGTTGCCAATGCCCGCCAAGCAGACCAGAATACGGGAATATTCCTAATCAATCAAGGAGTTCTTCCCCTGGACTCAATATGCTAGGTCAGCAAACGACTTTCATTGGTTGGTTGAACTTTAAATCATCTTTTGATATAATTCAATTGGTATACTGTTGAACAAGCCCATTAGGCTTAGGAAAATTTCATTAGGCTAGGTCAATCTTATTTCCAATACCCCAACTAAGGAAATTGTTTGTTACTGTGCCTACTTTCTCTATACTAAAGTTTCTTTTACCTTGTCTTCACCAATAATGAACCTTCTATTTGAGCTCGACCTCGAAAAATTTGGATCTAAGGCAACAGATCTGACAGGTCTCTCGATCGTTACAGATGTGTTTAGGTCTGTGGCATACAATCCGTGAATAGCAACCTATTTAGGAACATAAAATACCTCGTTTTTATGAAATTTGATAAATATTGATTTAACACAAAGTATACCTAAGTAAGTAACCAAGTAGTAAAGTGATAATCATGTAAAAAAACCTAACCTAACATGCACAGCATCAGGATTTTAACTAATCATTAGATTTTGTTTTAAAAATAGGACAAGAGTTAATGTGAGCACAGTATAAATATTATTAACACCATATGTTTATATTTACCAAAAAAAAAAAAAAACCATTAATGAAAAGTTTTGTATGAATATACAGTCTACAGGCTGTCAGGTTTTCCAACAATACATAATTTTTAAAAAAATTATATATTTAATAGTTTTATTAAATTTTAAAATTTAAAGCATGGAGGAGCCATTTATAACCATCTACAACAGAAATATAATTTTCAGTTAAAATGTTCAATTTAAATCTCATGCAGTGAAAACAAGTTTATCCTTTTGCCAATTTGCTCATCCCTCAGAGAGGGTTAAGAAAAGCACATAAAAATTGCCACAGTAAAAAAGCTTAACATTATTTTTTTTTAATTGAAAAATCCCAGAATTGAAGTCTTAATCCGAAATTGACAAATGAAAATATAATCTACCTTTCCATCATTTGAACAAGATGCTAGATAGTCCCCTTTGTCTTCAATACTAATTTGATTCACAGTTGTAACATGCTTAAAAAAGAAATACATTTTTAGATTTTACTGTCCAGTGAGATAACTAGGGTCATGAGACATTTCAACATCAATGCATTACAGTGTTAAATAAATGATTCCACTGCATCACATTCATTTTATAGTAATATTGTAGTTTCGGTCTTGTAATCGACTCTAATCTTGCAATATGGTCCAAACCACTTACAAAAATTCGAACAAATAAAAATTTTAAACTAATTATTTAATAACTTTTTTGATTGCAAAATCGCTTGCATGCCATTTATAAGAGACTACTAATTGATTAAAAGAATTGAAAGTCTTTAACAGTATAGTTCTCTTGCTTTATTCTGGTTGGGTTAAGAGTTGCCAAGAAAGATATTGTCTTTCTTAGGCTGTGTCCTGACTACGCCACAAATGCCACAAAGGCAACAAAACTTGGCGACTTGGCATAGTCAGCCCCCAAGCTATTGCATTTCTTGGCGCCCTTGGCAGTCCCCAAGTAATGTTGTATTTGTTGCCTTTGTGGCATTTGATGTCGTAGTAAGGACACAGCCTCACGGTTCTAATGGAGACATTTTAATCACCAAGCCAAAATGCAGAACATTTGGCACACAAATTCAAAAAACAGAACAATTTACATATTTTATGACTTTTTGAAACAGGTAGGACAAAAAAATCTGAAAAGTAGTACTGCACTGTGAAATGCAGTACCGCTGGTCACCCTAGGGATAACTTTGATCTTTTATGGTAACATCAGCTCATATATATATAGAAAATTTTACCACATCTGTAAGCTTACTAATTCTGCTGAAAGTTTTAAGTTTAAGTTATGTAATTAAAAAATGGTAAAACAAAATAGGTATATTTTAAGAAAAGTTATAACATAAAAGCTTTGGCCATAGCTGGCCTAATTAGAAGAAGCTTGAGAAACGTTGCTTTATTATTTTAAACATTTTAGAGTGCATTGACATCTCAATTTCTAAAATTTTTTTATAGGTACTATCTTATTACTGGTTTCTTTGGAAATAACCATTAGACATGGATTTATGCTCATTTTAAATCCTTATCAACAATAAGTATAAAGTATTTCCTCTTTACAGTATTGTGTATTAAAGGAGAATGGGCATGTTTCAGGTCTTAAGTGGCAACAAAAATAACCAATGAAAATAAATTCTTTCTTGAGCCTCGATTGGTGAATAAATGTCACATAAGAGCACCAATTGAGGAAAGAGTAAGGAATGAAATTTATATTTAAACTGAAACAAGCCAATAAGAAACTACTAAAAATTAAACAAATTAAATTATTCATATACCAGAAGAAGTTCTTTGTTTCTTATGTTGTTTCCCTGGTGATCAAGAATATGTACTACACCAAGGTGGGTGCCCAAGGCTAAGAACTGAAAAACAAAACACTTCTTTATTCACAGCTGATGTTTGACATTCTAAAGCTAGTAATCCACTCATGCTATAGCTGGGCAATTGCTGCATTTTGTGATATATCTGTTATATACAGCTTGGGGGAGCAATGTCCAAGGAACTAAAAACAATTACTACTGTGCATGTTCTGTAATACCAGAATTCTTGATTTTTTAAAAGTTGCATTGTTTACTTTTTTGTTTTTACAAATTTGATGTAGTTTCAAAGGAGAAAAAAATGCAAATTTTTAGTTTAATTTTAGTTAGAGACAATTTGTTTTCTTCCTAGTATTTTATAAACTGTGAAAGGATCATAATAAAATCATATATATGTATGTAGTTCTTATTTTTAAAAGTAAACAAAGATATTACTACAAATAGGTTTTTTAATTCAAAGTATTAGTATTATATGATGATTGTACTATAAAAAAAACAGTTTCCCAATAAAGTTAAGACAGTTTAACTCTCTCTTGTAACTAACTGTGCATGCTCACAAAAGTTATTTTCAGCTTCAATATCGCTTTGAAAGCGATTAAAAAATCCAGCTTCTATCTTGTACATGCGTACTAGTGACAATGACAGAACAAAATGAAACACTCGTCCAGCTATAGCATGAGTGGCTTAAATGTTTGTTAACACACAACAGTCACACTCTACAATCCACATAAAAAAATACTATTCTAGTAATAGATCATTTAGTTTCGAAATTAGTGACATTATATAACTATACAACTAATTGGTTTGTTCATGTTTTTGTGACCCTAAATTCCAGGAAGAATGTGAGATAGCTTTAGGGAATAAAAGTTTATATTGGAGAAAATATATACAATTGTAATTGAATACTTTTATACAATATAATCATAATGGACCGAAAGTCCTGTGGTCTGTCATTGCGCAGTTTACCACAGGTACAGGTCCCTGGAGACTATTTCCCTCCCCTTCAGGGACATGTCTAAATTGTGGACGTGGTGATAGATGGCAGCATCTGTCTTGTATGTGTGCATGTCGTGTCCGTCTTTCTTGACGAAGGTTTATAAGCGGGTCTTTTTGACCAAGCACACAAGCTTGAAAATATATGTATTCCAACCAACCAATCATAATGGATACATGCAGCAAGGAAATCCTTTCTAAAATCTTTCAAATGTTTAGAAAAAATAGAAGCAATGCATGTACTGAGTCTAAATTAGAATGGCCGGAATGACAACTCAGTACAAGAAAAAGAAACAATTTAAAAGTCAAAGTTATTAGGCCTCAAAACATTCAAGATTCATTACAATATAATTTGTCGGTATTGTAAACACTGATAAACATACTAAAAAAATCAAAATTACTGTGACAAAACGAAGATTACCATAATAAAGTATTAAAATAAACAAGGGAATTAATTATAACTAAATAATTGTTATTTGAAATTGGTGATTGGACCAAAAATAAATAATTGATATTTGTTATTAGAGATTGCATTAATAGAAATTAATTATTAAAATGAAAAGTTAAATTTTAAATTTATTAAAATCATTAACTGTGTAACTAATGCCTGGCAAGTTAAATTAGTTGCACAATGCATTATTTTTTTTTATTTTAAATAAAGCTTTTCATACATGAAATCATATCCTGATTTGTCACTTACTTTTGTGTGAATAGCAATACAACTTGCAGCATCTTTTTTCAGAATGTTCGGAACATCATTTAGAAGTCGTTCATAGCAAAACTTGGGTTCAATTTCCTATGAATTTTTTTTATAAGTATTAGTAAAAATATAAGCACATAAAAAAATCCTATCATAACAACATACAATAAAGTTAAAATCATATAGTCAACAAATAATTTTAAAATTTAGACTGATTTAAATTTTATAAATTAAAATAGTACATACTTATTTTTAGAAATCGAAAATAAATTGTGAATATTGTATAGATTAATGTACCAAGTATGGTGAATGTTGTCTTCATGTTACCTACTGTTTTAAATATTTTTCATGCAACTTAAAATATAATAGGGTATTCACCATTTTTTTTTTACATCGACTACAGCCCAAACATTATGAAAGTATAATTTTTTTTTAAATAATAGTACTATAGCATTTTTAAGACACCCCTAGAAAGATAGAATTATAGAGATCTAAAGGCATAATTGTTAAATGAGTAAATACTTTAAATATTCAATTATTTCCATTAGATAAACAAAATTTATAAATACCTCTTCAGTATCATCAGAATCAGTTGTTTCGCCCCCTGATTCCTCCATCTAGAAACAAAAAAGATATTCTTAAAGTTATATGTCATATCTTTACATTCAAAAAATAAAGTTCAGGCTGAAATTTTTAGAATTTTTTTTGAAGCAAATGCAATCTCTTTTTGGTATCTATAAATCTATAACATTAAGCATATTATTATTAGGTAATTAAGCTACTATTTTAGGCTATGTAGAAACTGAGAATGGATTCAAATACAATTAAAGGAATGATTCTCGGGGATAATGGGTACTATAAGTATTTACCCCAAAGCAGCTACAGATTTGGCGGCAGTGGCGGATTTAGGTTTGAGGACGCCCTAGGCGATATGGCACCCCTTAGCTTAGGCCCAGGCTTCAAGGGCCTAAGCCTAAATCCGCCTCTGTTTGGCGGTTTTTAAATGCTGCCAATCTACACTTAAAATTTTTGCAATAAACCATAAAATAAGACAACAAAGCAACCAAAAGATAACTGCTTGTGAACAACAGGATTGCTTTTTATTGGCAAATTAGCACAACTTATGCTGTGGTGGCGCTGTTAAGCAAGTACCGAATATTTAGACAAAGAGAGGCCTTTTAATATCAGGTGTTAATTTTTTTGGTAGTGTCTGCCATGTCTCATTTTTATCTTGACTTCCCAAAAATAGTTTTTCTATAGACAGTTTGCATTTTTCTTGTTATTGTTTTTAATAAATAAAGGGCAAATATTCATTAGATTATAATTAAAAAATAATAAATGATATTTAATAGTACTTTAAGCTGCATAAAAAAAGGTGTTCTTATGTGTGTCAGGCACGATTGAACTTAAAGAAGTTTTTAAAGATAAATCAAAGTACTAACTTTCATATTGTCCTTGAATTTCTAAAAAGATTTAGTAGAATCTTCTTACAATTCTTAATCTATACTCTTGTTAATGCCAATTGAAGATTGCAAGACTTTTGCGTTTGTGATAAATCAATGGCAAATATACAACAGATATTGATATTTAGTTCTTCAAGCTGCATATAATAAGTTTTCTTATGTGTGTCAGTCCCGATTGAAGTTAAAGAAGTTTTTAAAGACAAATCAAAGTACTAACTTTCATATTGTCCTTGAATTTTAAAAAGAATTAGATCTTCTTACAATTCTTAATCTATACTCTTGTTAATGCCAATTGAAGATTGCAAGACTTTTGCGTTTGTGATAAATCAATGGTTGATCAATGGTTGACAGATATTGATATTTAGTTCTTCAAGCTGTATATAATAAGTTTTCTTATGTGTGTCAGTCCCGATTGAAGTTAAAGAAGTTAAAGAAGTTTTTATTTACTGCGGTCAAAGAGACAAATCAAAGTACTAACTTTATATTTCTCTTGAATTTTTGGAAGATTTCTAAAAATTTTAATACTTTCTTACAATTCTTGATCTGTACTCTCTTTAAAGTCAATTAAAGATTGCAAGAAAAAACTTTTATGTTTGTAATAATAGTAAATATACATCAGATATTGAAATTTAGTTCAAGCCGCATAAAATAGGAAATAAGTTTTCTGATAAGTATCAGTCACAAAAGAAATTGAACTTATTTCTAAGGACAAATCAAAGTAACAACTAAAAATGTTCTTGGATTTTTTTAAGAATATCTAAAAACAGTTAGTTGAACCTTCTTACAGTTCTTGAGCTATGCTCTCGTAAGCTTCAACTGAAGATTGTAAAACCAAAACTCTTGCTGATTTTGATAGTGATTGTGGCAATTGGGATGCCAAAGCTTCATGCAAAAACTTCGCCTCGCGTTTCTTTCCAATTTTTACTTCTTTATTTGCAAGTAACTCTTCTTCAGTTATGCCGTGACTTTCAAGGAGTGTTACAGTACCATCATCTTTTACATTTATTCTAATATTGCATATCTTTTCTTCAATATTCCAAGTTAGGTTAATGTTATATGAACCATTAATTATATCATAAACTCTTTCACCATTTTCATTGATATAGCAACACGCCCCCCGTTTATAACTTTGATCAGGATGGCAAAGAGTTATCGTTTTAACATTGTATCTCTTACATATATCACCATTCAATAGTGCTTTTACGTTTATTTCTTTTGAACTGTCATCCAACACAATTCTTACAGAAGGATAGACTATATCATTTTCTCTTTTAGCTTCTTTGAGCCTTATAAACTTAATACTATCATCTATTCCTTTACGTATTTCTGCTCCAATTTGGTCAGCTATGTTTCCTATAATATCTTTACCATTATATTTAGTAATTCCACGAACAAAGGGTTCAGGGTTGGTGGTATTGGTGGAAGGATTGTTCTGTGACTTAAAGAACTGTTCCCATTCTTCTTCAGTATTCAGAACAATTTGTTGAATACTGTCCAAAGTTAAATTTTCCATAGAATTTACCGAGAGAAGTTCAGAATTCAGTGACTTTTTTTAAAATTTATATTTGCATAATATAATGTCAGAACTTTAAAATAGAGCAGAATTCAACAAAACTTAAGTATGGTTGTGGCATTGACATTTAATTTCAAGACTTGTTTTTACAAAATGTAAAATACCAATTCGTTTTAAATGAAAGGTTTTTCTTTTTCGATACAAACTCAATATTTCAAATGAACAGAATATGACTGAGTCCACTGCAAAATTCAAATAAGTTATCTAAACTGGAGATCACGAGGGTTGAAATGGGCACTGCAGGTCTTGGCTTACTGATGGGCTGTTGTAAAAAGGTGCTTAGTTAATATCTAACCTTCAATAAAAATCAAAATTTAAGAAAAATATAGTATACAGGAGCAAATTTACATACAAATTCAAATAGTTCTAAAAAAATTGGAAGTTTTGGATTCAATTCGATGTTTACCAAACCTCCTTCCAATATCATGCGATTAATTGGCTAAAATATAGTATATATATTGGTTTCACGGCTAACTTACGAATGTTCTTAAGTATTTGGGACAAAACAAAAATATATTGCGCAATAGAAACCTCCCACTGCGTCTCAAATATTAATCTAATATTGCATAAATTTATGTTAGTACCTCATTAAATTGTGCGCTTCCTTCAATTTCTACAGCTTCCATGCAGCCTTTTAAATGACACCACCCCTAATGTTTACATTATTATTCAGCAACCATCAAGCTACAAACCCGACAGTAATGATTATCATTTTTTACGAAAAACTCCAAGTTGAGCTTCGATTCTTTTGAATTTTGAAAATAAAATAACTTCTTTTACATTTACTGTAAAGTTCTTTGCTGCAAAAAGTTGTAAGTTGTTTAAATTAGGTGTTATTTGAAGAACTCATTTTCGTTGGCGGATGAACACTGCGAAAATATGCTTGAGGGGTTGAGTATGTAAACAAACTGTAAATCGTCCCCATCCATCTCCGATATAAATCAAAATAAAAAATATATTATAAATTATGTTTTCTGTGAATCGAAATGGATCTGTATAAATTCATTGCTAATTTTTGAGGATTAGTAGATTGTTTTCCTGGGAAGACAGTTTTATGAATTGGAATTCATCGTGATTTTGTATAGTAACGGTAAAACCGCTATCTCAATAATTTTTACACTTTCCCCTATAACTGGACAACATCCCCAACAAAGGGTAAGTAACGCTACTTTGTAAAGAAAAATTGTTTATTACCTTTTGTTTATTATTATGCATTAAATTCTTATATTTCAAGTGATTAGCGATCGGAGCACCTGTGTTATCTGATTTTCGAAGTCAACACAGAAGCGCGTGGTTTTGTTGAGATTTTTGATATTATCATAATTTATAGTGGGCTGACTCCTCTCGGTCTGAGCATTTTGGCCATGAAAGCTGGCGGGAGAGTTTTTACCAAACGATTTTTTTACTTTTAAAATGGATCCTATCTTTTAATCCAGATTCCAGACAATGTAAGTTTTTTCATTTTATTTTATAAGCATAACAATTTTCATGGTTTTGTCCTAGCATAATTTATAACCCGATCTGTTATTTTTCTTTGCGATAAAGGTATGGAGGCCGGCTGATTTCTGATAGGTTGATTTGCACCAAAGACGCTAGGTAGTAGATAACATTAATGTATAATTAGCGATGCAGAGCTTTTAATAATAATCATTCGATTACGAAACTCGTCTGCAATATTTGATAGCAAAGATCGGGATTGTTTGTTGACATGTGCTTTTCGTTATTTGCATAATTTATTGTTTTGTATACAATGTTGTGGGATCGTCTTCTATATCTGAATTTATGCAAATTGAATTAAAGTCATGTTATTATTTACGGCGTGGGTATTGAATAACATTAATTTGCTGATGTATTTTTTTAAAATAAATATTTAGCCTATATCTCTCTTTTCGTCAAAAATAAAGTTTATGATTTCTATACAGACTAACACATTTTCGACGCTATGTTTAAATCGATCTGCTCTGCACTTTGTAATTAAATATAAGTTTTAATTTGACATTGCGTTTTTCGATTTTTGAAATTTGTTTGAATTATTCACACATATTGAGTTTGATAAACAAATTCGATAGTTTAACAAAAAAATAAATTTTTCCTGCTAATTATAAAATAATTTATTTTGTTTTTTAAAAGTGGGTAAAATCGACTTAACTGGGGGTGCTATGTGGGGTATTGTGGAATGAAAATAAAAATACCATTACATTATCATATAAATATTTTTTAAGTGTGGCTTTGTTATTTTTTTTAATAGGTCTATGCGCAATCAGAATACTAGTTTAAAAACAATTTTTTTCATACAATGTAAAATAGCTATAAAAGTTATTTTTATTCTTATTTTCCCCCATGCCATTTACAAAAGCCTCAAAGTCAGTTTGTTCCCTTGACAACAGCTTGGGAGAAAGCTTGATCTTGGAGCTTCTCTATCTCGATAGAGTGTAGTTCAAATAAACATATTCATATTTAAAAAAAAAAATTGTTATACATATTACATCAGTATAATATAATGAATCAGGGGTGCCAACAGGGCGCATAGACAACTCCTGAGTCGTTGAAATTTTAAGGAGTGGTTGCTACAATTAAAAATATTCATAATTTTTTTAAAGCTCTACATGCTACTTATTCGGAATTTATAAAAAAAAAAAGTGAAGGACCCCCACCACCTAATCTCTCTATCTTTATATATATAAATTCCTTCATGAGGTTTAATAGATAAAAAAAATGAAAACAGCATTAACCCTCTGAAGCAACACACATAAATTTAATAATTGTATTAAATTTTAAAGCATGGAGTAACCAGTTATAACCTTCTACTACAGCAATGTAATTTTTTATAAATTTAGGAAATTAAAAAATATCGAAATATTTATATTATACATCATTGTGAGAAAGTATTATAGTTTGCAAAGGAAGCTGTTATGCATTTCCATTATAAGAAGCAATATGTCTAATGTTTTAATAATTCGTAAGCCTTTATTCTACTGAGGCACATAATAATATATGCGAAACAATCTTTCTGTTATTTAGAGGGAATTGAGCAGAGAGAGGCACTGCAGTTTTAAACATATTACCTACTATGATAACACAGTTGTTATCATCAATAGTACTTATACATCGGGGTGGGTTTCAAATGCTAGCTTTTTGATTGAATGGTGGATTATATAAGTTGTATAAAGGTGGAAAACGTCTGATAGCATTAACAAGCTTTCTATTTTATTTAAAGGTGTCAAAGTCTGTTTTTAAGTTAGACTGAATAATTCGGAAACATTTGACATCATTTAAGTTCCCAGAACTTTTTTAGATGCAACGTTGACGCTGCTTCTATAAATATTGCTGTATCATCTCCGCCAGAAAATAGAAAGAACCTAATGTGTTTGTTTGGCCTGATACTTTTGAATTTTTATAGGTTCTTTAATTTATTTTAACAATTATTTGGGAAATATTAAGGTTTATACTTGAGACATAAATGTTTTTTTAAATGTAATCTAATCTTGATATAATCACATTCAAGGCAAATTTATGATACCTTTGCATATTAAAAATGTAAAATCGAAAAGAAGTTGCACCATTGAAGATGGGAGGGATTGTGGCACCTCTATTGTGAATACTAGTGTTAAAAAAGTTTTTTCTGTATTACATTTATAGTAATATTTCATTAATCACTGTGTTTTTGTCACCTCTGTTTAGGTATCTGATTTTAAAAGAAATGTTTTTCTATAGAATTAAGGTAATTATCTTTTAAGGTATTTTATGTCTTTAAAAACTCATGAAAACCAAGAATAAATAATTAAAAATTCTCTTATTACTTTCTTATGAAATCACAATAAACCTTAAGCAACATTTAGAATAACGAAATACAAAATGTAAAAGTTAACCCATTTAATATTTGGTAAAAAAAGACTGTTAAAATGCATAGTTTTGTAAAAATGTATTATATGCAGGATATATTGTTTAAATTAACAAATTAAACAAGTTAGAAAAGCCATTAATAAATATCCAGGCAATTCTATTATTTCTCAATGCAACTGAAACTAATAGTCTTCAAAGGTTCTATAATATCCGTTCAAATAGGTTACTATTTGTATTCTACATAAGCCAAAGTTCAATTTCTTTTTCTATTCAATTTCTTTTTATCAGATGTTCTCACCATAATTTAAGAATGGATTCGGAAGACAGTTGCGATAAGTTTGTGGAAGCGTTGCCCTCAGACAGAAGCTCAGTTGGCCTACTGACCAATGGAACAATGTCCATGTCTCCCAGGCCTATGAAGGCTGAACAAGTGAGTTTGCCTTGCTAATTATAATCTAAGCCAGTGACAGTGTAGGTCCAGTTCTACCTAAATTTAAAGTTTAAAAAAAATCAAATCCAACTTTTATTTTTGTGTAAACTTAACCAAACTCAATCCTATTATTTTATTTGCACCATAATTAAAGAGCGTGGTAGAACGTGCTTTGCGACAAAAAGGTGGAAACAAGAAAATGAGCTGTAAAGTTTTTAGTTCGCACTTAGATCTGTTGAAAACGGTACTTACAAACAGTAAAAAATATATTTAAGTTTATGAAAAAGGGGAAACTTGTTATCTTTATATAAGGGATGGAATGATATGTTCATTGACAGCAAAATCTAATTATTTTCAAAAATGTCACAGTGCGTTCTTCCAATAAGCCCTTCAATTATAATATGAGAAGATAAATTAAGATATGGATTTTACTAAATAGATGAATCAGTAGATCCTACCATTTTTTGTTTGTTATTTTTACAAAGAGGTGTGTAACCTTAAACATGAACCACCTTACTACCATGTTAGTGTTTGCTGTGTCAAGGTTAAATAAACAGTGTTGCCACTAGTTATGGCATGCTGTAAACTCTAAAATCTACAATCTAAGTCGAGCAATGGATAGGTAGAATATCTTACATTATAATTTTATAATTATTATAATTATGTTGCTATTTATCTCTTTTTGTAGATTTTATAATGAGATCAGAAATTGCATGACAGCCTTTTATGTTTGAATGAGATATTAGAAATCTTTTTTGTTGGTTGATATTTTATTATTTTTTGGGGTTTCTTATGAATGCAGCATTGTTTTGTAGTAATTCCTATTGGTATCATTTTGGCATTTTTGATAATTTTATTTTTTCTATCGATTTGAATAGTATTTTATTTTTAACTTTTAGATGTATCAGGCGTGTGGGGATTTTCAGCATGTAAGTAGTATTTATTATTTTTCAATTTACTTAAGTGATAATTATATGGACACATTAAATACTATGAAAGCAGTTACAATAGTTGTAAAGGGTCTTGGGAAATATCGTATAAATGTATGCCAGAATTGAAGTTTGAATGAAACTGCAGTCCTATCACTGATAACTGTACTAAAAAAAGATCTACCGTATATACTCGTGTATAAGCCGAGAAATTTTGGACAATTTCAATGCCGTAAAAATCGGGGTCGACTTATACACGAGACATCAAATTTCCCCCCAAAAAAATCCCATGTCCTTAAAATAAAACTAAATTTCAATCAAACTTAAGGTTTAGATACTATCTATTAAAAATAAAATAAGGACCCAAAAGTAGTTAAATCTTGAAGATGAAATAAGATTGGTATCTCTTCACGGTATCCACCATAATGATGTTTAATTGTTAGTTCTCGACGTGATGCGTATTTTGCACGTTTAGCTCTTGCACAGGGCAGTTCAGTCAACCAGTCTTTAAGGTGTAAAGAAAACAACATTGGTCCGTGACCTTGGCAGCATAGTCTTCACGCTTCACTGAACTTAGTTTCAACTAAGATTCTCCATTCAGGGTCAGCAATGTCAAGGACACTCGGAGATGAAACCAGTTTTATTTTCATTGGGGTTGAAATTTAGCTTGCAAAATAAATAAAAATTATGATCCTGTTATGAACCGGTTTCTTCTTATTTTCTTCAAAAGGCTGGCCTTATTTCCTACCTTGACTTATACACTAGTTACCGATTTTGGAAGGATATTGGGTTATACACGAGTATATACGGTAACTAACAATCACATTGAATGTAAATTTCTAGGCCCTGACTTCATATAAACTGACCCTCATGATCAGTTGAGCACAGTTCAATATTATGGGGCCGGTCGCCAATAACCCATATGTAGCTGTAGCTAGTATGATGTTATACTCCTTCTGATTACAATGCAAGCATTGAAAACACTTTCTTCTACTCTCCTACCCCCTTAGTGTGGTTTTCCGAGAAACAGCATGAGCCTACCTTGATTCTAGACCTACCTTGTTTGAGGCTCTGCTGTGAGATTAATCACAATTGTTGTCTACCTATCCCAAACCCAAGTAGGGTGGGGAAAAAACATAGATGCTCACACTGTTCCCTGGTAGATCACATGATGGGGAGGGGAAGAAGTTTTTTCGAAGTTTGTGTTGTGATCGAAAGAACTATAATTCAATTAAACCAAACCTAAGTCACCCTATTTTTAAATTCATGAAAAGCAGACTATATTTCTATCAACACTCGCCACTTTCGGCCCTATCCCTAGATACCTTGAGAGAGCCAAGGCTGTTGCCCGCTTTTGTCTCACTACCCGATATGACTTTTTGCGTGTCTACCTCCATTGACTTGGCCTGGCTGCTGATGAGACTTTCCCACTCTGCGGCCATGTTAAGGTGGATGTTGACCACCTAACGCATTGCACTGAACTTGCTCAACATCCGACTGGTGACGCCGTAAGTCGTTATTGGGCGGCTCGGCGTCAAATGGCAGAGAGACCAAGAATGGGGTTGGATAAAGTAAAGTCAAAAATATTTAAGTATTTCTATCAACATCTTGTTTTTAGGAAAACCTCGTCAGCTGTTCGTCAGCTCCCCCTAACCTAGGCCCGATGACGGCCACAGCCGTGTTCAACCAGGCCGGCCAGCTGCAGCCAGGACTGATGGCTGTACAGGATCCCAACAATCCGGAGCAGATGGTGGTGGTGCAGAACATGAACGGACATGCCATGGAGGAACAGAAGGCCATGCTCAATGCTGGTCTTAATGCTGGTAGGGTGAAATACTTCGTCTCATTTTATTCCACATTACATTAAGGGGAGTGGGATGGTTCTATCTCGCCCATGTTAATTTTCCTAGCTTTAGGAACTATATGAGATATCATTATGAACTTTTTTATATTTTGTTCCTTACATATATCTCTTTAATTTAAACTGAGGAATTTTAAATTTCTCCGCTCAAAAAAAAAAAAAAATAATATATAACTTTAAATCTGATTTTTTTTTGTGTTTTTTAATACATATTTTAAAAAAAAATCACTGTAAAAGTATTTTTTTTATACTTTAAAATATTATCAGTTTAAATCAAAGAGCTATATGTAAGGAACAAAATATAAAAAAGTTCATAATACTATCTCATATAGTTCCTGAGAAAAATGTTCCTAAAGTTAAGCAAATTAACTTGGGCAAGATAGAACCATCCGACTAGTTCCGACCTTAAATTAAGAAATCTAATGCTCACATCAGTATGGGAGGGTTATAATATCCTTATAATGGACTGCTCACCAGTGGGGAAGGGGATTGATTGGCATCAAATAGAAGTTATCATAATATACAAGTCATCATTATTAAGGGTACTCCCATGCAACGCCAGGTTTATACAGCTAGTATTCTATATTGTGTTTAAAGTATTTAAATTAAAATAAATTTTTATTATTTTTATTGACAAGCAGCCTGAGAGATTTACACTGAATTACAAGACTCAAAGTTTAAATTTTTATCCAAGTCTTAACTAGATAGATTCATCATTGATGTTGGGAAATGTTATAATCAACTTTTTTGTCAATCACATTATCACACTCCAATTAAAAAAAATACTATTTATTTGATAATGCAATGATAGCAAACTTGAATTTAAAGTTAAAGTGCCTTAAAGTAAATCAGACTTAATTTTGTTATAAAATTTCTCTACCCCATTTAATTTAAAAAAATGTCAAACTACTTGGTATTTCACAAATCTAAATCCGAAATTCTATTGCAGGCTCATTACAAAACTCCCTCCAGATGGCCAAATTCAACAACAATGGCCAGTTGCAGACCATCAATCCAGCCATGCTCCAGCAAATATCCAGCAATGGCCAGATGCTGGCACCATCGCAGCTGGCAGGCATGATGAACCTAGCTGGAATACCACAGGTTATTGGAAATTACTTAATTTTATTCTGAGAGGTTTTATAGTAGAAACTCGATTATCCTATCAAATTGGACCGAAAGCTGGTCGGATAATCAAAAATTCCAGATAATAGAGACTCGCTGAGTTTGCAGTTGGTCAACATTGAATTTTAGTGTTTAGTTATCTCTAAAATTGAGACTTTCTGACAAAAAGAAAAGTCTAAAACATTGTTTGGAATTTCAATTGTTATTTTTGTCTTATTTTCTTATTTGTTTTTCTTTTGTTTTGTGTGTGCTTAACACAGTCTGTAAGTTAGAGGAGCTATGTATGATATAAAAATATTAAGTTTTAATTAAAATAGTTTGTTGACACAGTAAAAACATTTTAGTTTAATGGTATTTTTGATTGATGTGATAATTGAAATTTTAATATATATATATTTTAATTTCCAATGAAAAGAAGCAGGCAGTTTTAAATATTAAAATCCACTTTGCAACAAGAAATTGTTGAATGTAAGAATAGCCAATTGTCATTTTGAAGTCACAACTAGAATATAATTTTGTTTCTCTTCTATATTTTGTAATAGTTTGAAATCTTGTTTGGAAGTGATTATAAGTATAGTAGCAATTACTACTACAAAAATACTTGGTTTAGGTTTAGTAAGTCTTTTTTATCTGACTGATTTTTTTTTATTGAAAATACCTTTTTTTTTTAGAATCTTGTCATAGACGTATGTAGTGGTTTGAATTCCACTTGTAGCACTAGACGTTATGACTCCTAGTGCTCTAACTTTTGCTTCATAAAATGACTTTAGAGCAGTGCAAATCTGAACCTCTGAACTAATCAATATGTATCTCCACTAGGGTTCGAAATTCATGGCCGTTAGTCGGAAAATGCAAAAAAAATCCTAAAGTTTTGCGACTTCAAAATTTATTTAGTCTTAGTTATCGCGACCAGTTATCTTAAATATCACTATCAACTTTTTAAAAATGGTTTCCAATGATCTTGCTAAAATAGTCATCTTAAAATCTAAAAACTCCTGCAATCGTTAATTGTTATTTCTAAAATTTAGGGGACCTCCAACTCTCCTGTAATTGTGAAACTCCGGTGATTCTATGGGTTCTCAACTACGGCAGTCTTAAGAGTTTGCGCATAAATTACTTAAAACTAGCATTTTTTCCATAAATATTTTTCTCAAAAATGCTCCCAGACAATGTGCATTTACTCCTAGATTATTTAGTTAGCAGCACAATTTGCGCTTAAATGTTTGTATCCAATTTCTAACACTGATCTCCACCCAGGTAACCACCCTGAATGGCCTGAATATCATGAACCAAATGGGTGGTCAGACCCAGATCATCCAGCAGCAGCAACAACAACCCCAGCAACAGCAAACCCAGAATGTTGCAGCACCCCAGCAGATTGTGACGCAGAACCAGCAGATTCAGCAAGGGGGTGTGCCACAAGGGATGGTGGCTGTGAACGGGCATCCAAATGCTCTGCAGCAGCAGGTAGGGGTTTGCCATAGTTATTATGTAAGAGTTAACCCTCTGAGGGATACGAAATTGCTGAGTGTAAACTTGTTTCACTGCATGGGGATTTAAATTAAAAATTTTAGCTGAAAATTGGTTTCTTAAATTTTTTAAACATTATATTTCTGTAGTAGATGTTATAAATGGCTTCCCCGTGCTTAAAATTTTAATTAATAATTATTAAATTATCATTTGAAAAGAATTTGTGTGGGTTTCTGGAAAACTACACAGGTGACGGTTTATACATTGTATCTCTCAGGGTTAAGTTGCTGGGTAAGTGATGCAAAATACCTAGGTAAGGGTAAATACCTGATTAATAAGGGTACCTAATTAATAATACTAATAAATAAGGGTAAATACCAATAAAAAATACCTGGGTAAATACACAAGTATTTCTACATTTCTCAATTTTTTTCTGAGTTTTTTTTAATGCTATGTAAAAGGATAGAATTGGAAAATTATTAGGTCGAAGGTAATTAAAAAAAATATATAAAATTCTTTTTTGATACAATGGTGAAGATTCCACCTTTCTCACATTCCCTTTACGGTATTTATATTTTTATAAGATACTTTACGGCAATTGCAGGAACTTCTTTTTACAAATTAAATTTTTGTTGTGTTATTCATATAATTTTAAATAATTAATATTTAAAAACTGCATTAAAATTTTTTAAAAATATGTTTCTTTTGGATTTGTAATTGTATTTATAAAAATATTTTCGTATGTGAAGAAAAGTTTATAGCAATGTATCAAATCAGCAATCATTACCATAATTTTTTTTTACCCAGGGCAAGGGTAAATACCTATTTATATATACCCTACCACTGAGTATTTATTTACATTATCAAACGTTTTTTGTACTTTTCCATTTTGCGGGTGCAAATTTTGAGATAGATTCTTTAGCAAAAAAACAATTTTTTGGTGACAAAACCCAGTACATGCAGTTAATGGTTACCATTGGAAATATTCCATTTGGCGGTGGTTGTACATTTCTGGTGACTTTATGGAAAAATTCTAAACTTTTAAGTGAGAACCATTATTTATCTGATGCTTTTCTTCCCCCCAGCAGGGTCAAATGGGTAACCAGCCTCAATTCATATTAGCAGGTGGAAAACATTCAAGGAAACAAGGCCCAGCTGCTATTCCCAATCTAATGTGGATGTAAACTTTTTTAAAACTACAATTGTGCAGTAAATAAACAGCAATCCAATTACATTGGTGAGCAATAAAGTGTCTGGCTGGAGTAGAATAAGATAGAATCAGGTTGTTATGATTTTACCACTTGAAAAACCCGGGTAGTTTAAAAAAAATCATGAAAAAACCCATAAAAAACCAAGTGGCTATTGAACTAAAATGCCTTCACTGAATTAAAAAGTAAACTTTTACATCTAAAATATACATATTATTTTTATTATATTTTAGTTTATCTAATAATTTTACATTTTTGTACCTTCAATATTAAAATGCATTACAAATTAAATTTATATAATTTTTAACAATTACAAAACTAATAATTTTTAAATTCTAATTAATTTCTTTCGTTAAATATTCTGATTATATAATTTACACATAACAAATGACATACTGGTTCTAGACAATACTTATATTTAATAACATATTTACATTGTTTTTTATGTCTAATTTAAATACATCATTCCTGATTATCTTCAAGATGTTATTTTTTAAAAATTGTAATGTATGATAAAAATTAAACTTCCTAAATATATCAAATCCTGAAAAACAAAACAATTCTGAAAAAAATAACTGAAAAAAACCAAAAAAAAACCCAAGTGTGGTTTTCATAAAAAACGTTTTTATCAACCCTAGATAGAAATGCTGCCAAGTCTTGGCGACTTATTTGCTGGTTTTATTTGGCGATCTATTGCCAGGGTTTAATACCTAAACTATTTTTAATAATTACAATTTGATAGTTAAAAACTTAAATGTTGATGTATAGCTCTTTTGGAAACCGGCCCTATTTGGCAGTGTTACCGCAAATAACTGCCTGTACCCTTGACATAATAATTCTTTTCCTCTAATCGGACTGATCTGATCAACTGATATACACGCTCTGAGCTGAATTGCCAACTGTCCATGTGTAGCTCTAGTCTATTAACCAACCAATGAAAAAACAGGTTTGCCAAGCGAAGCTATTGAATAATAATTTATGGATTCGACTTGGCGGCTTACTTTTGGCGGGATACTTTTATTTGCGCCACTATATGACTATAGTTTTTATCACCTTTTTTGCCCTCTTATTAATAGAATCAGCCGTTTTATTGGATCAAAACATATTGGAACTGATGTGATTTAATTAACTGTGGCTACTAAGTAGTAATTACTGTCACAAAAATACTTGTTTAGTGTGTTTTGGAAAATCTTTTCCTGTCTGTTAAGATTGTTATGAACTCAGACAATTTAGAGTTGTAGCTTTAGTACTACATTTTTTATAAATTTTTCCTTTTTTTTTAAAACAAATAATTCTGTTAATGTAGGTAGTGTAGGATTTAGTGCCAGTAAATTAACTTTGGTTTGAACGCATTAAAGTTCACAGAGGACGTTTAGTTTTTTTTTTTTAAATAACATTCAGGAGTACGCAAGGAAATAATTGTTTGATATCTGTTTTTATAAACTAATTATTTTTCAGTGGTAAAATAAAAATAACTGAATATGCTTTACCACAGTAGGAAATTCTATTGCCACATGCGTAATTCATTATACTCCTAAAGTAGAAACTATTTGTTGTTCCATGGGACATACATTGTGCCTTAATTAAACAACTTTACCTTTCTATATATCTGGTTTATTTTATAGATCATTTTTATGTTATATTCACTATTTCCTGCTAATGTAAAGATATCTCTCCATTCTATCAAATCTATGCATGCTTTAAAAATAATAATAACTGTCATTTTACCCTAGTTGAAATGCATTTACCTAATCTTTTTTCTATTATAAGTGTTTTAATACCAAAGGCCAATTCCATTCAGAATTAAAACCTTTCTGTGTGTAGTGTAAGTCATGTGAGCTAAAAAGTGATTATCACTTCAACTTTTAATGTTAAAGGAAAAAAAAATAGTAGAACAGTTTATATACACTTACTTTGATTTATTTTACTAGTATTTGATTTTTTTTCAAGTTCCAAAAAGCTTTTTTTTTTTAACTTGAAACTTACGCTACAAAAATCTTCAGTTTAAGGGAATTAGCCAAATAATTTTTCTGATATGTTAAAATTTTTTATTTACCACTATATTCAAACTGTACTCTTTATACAACTGTTATTAACTTGCATCACTTTCAATATGCTTTTTCTTGTTGCATGACCTTTTTTTCTGAAATTGTCGTAACTCCTACTTCAATATAGGGGTTGTTTCAGGTGTTGCCACCCAACAAGTCATAACTATCCCCGTATCTCAGCTTGCTGGTAACCAAATAGTCCAACTGGTCTCTTCGAACGGGCAGATATTCACCACAACATTGGCGAATCTGCAAGCTATGTCACAGCCTGTTCCAGTGCCTGGTGTAAATAATCCCAATATGAATGGTAAGAATTTGTAATATTGCTTAAAATATGGTTTATACACTAATCATTGTTAATTTCGGTGTTTCAACTTATCTCGTAGTTATTTTAGGTTTAAAAATCTCTAAATTTGATACTACTTTAAAAAAAAAAGCTGCTGATAAGGGCTAATTGATAAGGGCTAAGGGATAATTGTTTTTTGCTGAATCCTGGAAAGGGTCCACAGTTTTGCCCAATTGATACTAAAATAGATATCTTAATTTTTTTGTTTTTAAATTAAATAACTTGTCCCCAGATTGATATATTTAGTTTAAGCTTTAAATTAGCATGGAACATATAATTAAGATGTGTTAAACTTCATCTTATGAGGGATACATAAACGTTCTGTTCGAAAATAGACACTTCATCTTGTACAACAAATATCCTAGCAAGTTGGTAATTGGCTTGCCTTGTATGGGAAATGTCCCAGTTTTGGCTGGGCTTTGCAAAAATAACAGCCCACCTGAAACCGGTCTGTGGAGACAAAAATTGATGAATAATACCCAGTGCAGAGTGAGTTCTCGTTAAATCTGCTCCTAAATATCGACGCTGTGTACAATGTTGCCTTTAAAAGTTGTATTACGTGACTATTTATTTGTCTGCTCGACACTTGACTGTGATTCTAAATTACGATGCTAGCCCTCGTGTAGCTTTAGTGCGACGATAATTCAAAAAAAGTAATAATAATAAATTACGATACCCTCACTAATAGCCCTCGTGCTGCTGTAGTGCGACGTTAATTCTTCAAGTCACCTCAACTCTCTGTGGTTCTTTAAAAATAGCTTGCATATTTTCTGGTTTGTTTCAAAACTAGCATTCAATTAGTAAAGAGTATATACTATCCTTTTGTCATGTATGTACGGTAGACCTTAGGGTGGCACTTTTAAAAGTCTCCCCAAATCTTTAATTTCTTTGCTTTAGTGAGCCTCTTTTAAACGTGACACCCTGTAATATGAATGCAGCGCTGTTCTTGATGTTTTTAAAAAAAATCTTAATTATCCTTAATTTTATTTGAACATCCTTAATTATTCTTATTTTTTATATCCTTATGTTGATATATTGTGTCTCCTCCCAGGCACTCCCCAGACTGCACACCCCATGCTCACTCAGGGTTTCGCCAACATGCAACAGATGCAGCCCATGCCCCAGATATTCACCAATGCTGCTGGACAGCTAGTCACTCTGGGACCACAAGTGAGTGAACACAATTAACTGATTAACGGAACTAGTTTTTTGTAGTTTCTGTCTCTGTTATGCGAAGTCAAATGTCCTTTGTCCTGTCACTTCTCTTGTTAAGTCGATGCCGACCTGCCTATGGAAATTCGAGATGGCAATAGAACTTGCCGTCCTCTGCAGTAACTGTGATGATATTCCTCTAACACCAAAACATATTTTTGACTGCCACGCCATTTTAAGATCCGTGGCTCAGCTTGGCATCAATCCCCCCCCCCCCCCTTTGACATCAATCTGTACTCCGACAACAAAAAGGAGATTGCCGGCTGTGTTTTGCACACTTTGGATATCTATAATTCTCCCCATGGACACGATACCAACCAACATAAAGTTCTAGCATGACATCCCTGATATTATGCTACATCTATCATAAACAATACATTATTCATTTCTAACCTTAAGTTCTCTCAGCAGATGATGGCCACCCATCAGATGCTGGGTGGGCAGCCCACCAACATCATCATGAATCCACAGCTGGCCACTCAGCTGCAGCCACAGCCGCAGCAGCCAGATGACAAGAGCTTGGTCACCTCTTCCGGACAGCCTGCCAACATGACCAGGGTGGTGCAGGTGAGAGCCCTTTAAATAGTCAGTGTTGAGGGGAACGGTGCATGTTAAATCTGTTTTTGTTGAAGATAGTATCCTGCTAAGTAAATGTTCTGTGGTTTCATAAAATTATTTTGTTTCATTGTTAGTTCAAGGTCGATTCAAAGCTTCTTGTTAATCTCTCTATACCTAAAAACAGTTTGTAAGTGAACGGTGGGATGAATAAATTAAATTATTTTGAAACCACTTTATTTATTTTCCGATTAGTCCTATATTATCAATTTAAAATCAATAAATTTATCTCATTAACTAACTATAACTCTAAATATTTTTTATAAATGTAATCTACATGATTTATATTAACAAAGTGTGCAGCTAAGTCTAAAAGAACTGTTATTGACTATGCACTGTATAAAAGAATTATTTTTGAAATATTGATAATGATCATTAAATAATAATCCTAAACTAAAATGGTTCTAATTCAGTAATTCTATATTTTCAGAATTCTTCCCTCAATGCCATCACCCAAGCTATTGCAATGCAACAACAACAACAGCAGCAGCAGCAGCAACAACAACAGGCTGGTCAGATGACGTTAAACCCCTTGACCATAGTCACCACTCAGCTATCGCCAACCAAAGCCCTCCAAAATGCTCAGGTACTTGGACTTTTGATTAATTTAACCTGCATGGCTCTTTAGTTCTCATGCTCTTAATAAATTAGTTTAAGTTATGTTATTATAGCAGTCCTACCTAATACTACAACAATGTGATATTACAACATACTAGCCATGCACATTACATTAGCCATACATCATGGCACATTACATTAGCCATACTAGTAGCTCATAGGATTAAAATTTATTCAATAACTATGTTATTTTATAACTTTAATTAATAATTTGAGTACATAATGGGTATTTTACATGATTTACTACACTTAATATTCAACCTTTTACATAATGTTACTCGTTTTAGCTTCCACACTTTGTTTATAACGTAAAAAATGGAAGGTATTATAATCGTTCAGTCCGTCTGTCACCCACTTTCACAGAAACAACCACAGGACCCACAGACAAGTGGGATATGTCATTTTGAAGCAAAAAATCAGATTAGGTTACATTCCAAGTTTCATTAAAAAATTTTAATTAGAAGTTTATTTAAAATTTAAATAACTAAAAATTTAGTCTACAGTAAAATAACATGAAAATTCCATTTTTATTCAATATTTTCACTGTTGTCACTTCGTTAAACGTACGAGAAACTTTATTTAAAATAAAAATAAAAACTTTTGAAAGAATATTTACTTATGTGGTATAATTCAGTTTGGATTGTTGTAATATCACAATAGAGAGTTCTTTTGATGGTTCATTATATATGTATGAAGAAAGATGCATAAAGAATTCTAACTTGGCATAAAAAATATGGAAAGTTTTGCTTTTATTTTTAAAGCATCAATTGTACTAATTATATATTTTTCGAACAGTAAATTAATTTATCAAACGATAAATAACTGAATTTTCGGAAGAAATGTAAATGAGAAATTGTGGCGACACAAAGATATTTATTAAAAAAGATTACATCATTATTCTTCGAACTTCAAACAAATTTAGCAAACGATAGTCTAATTATTAAATCTGAAAAAGAATATTAATGAAAATAGTTAATTTTGGCATTAAAAAGTTTGAATTACAAATAGCTAAAGGCCCTGCTTGGCAAATTTCTTTCAGATGTGTATAAGTAGTGCGGTTTTTGTTGAGCGCAAATACTGTATGGAAGCGGTTTAAGTGACAGATTCTGTAACAAACCTTCTTGTTTAATGTCATAAACATCACAATCCCTTTGATATGATGCTATAACCAGGTTATACTTTATTTATAACTTATCAGTATAGAAACTTCTTATTTTAAAGTACATTAATTCAGCTAAATAATTCATATTGAGATGTAAGAATGGATCTTATCTTAAGAAATTATTAATATGCATGTTTTTGTGTTCCCTACACTAGATGCAGCAGGGTTCCACTGTGTCTACCCTGACCCAGACGATCCATCACCCACAGCCTTCCGTCTCTCCTGACGACGATTGTGATAACGCCCTCAATCAAATAAGTAAGTCATGATTCTTACAACTTATTCAAGTTTTTTTCCCCAAAACTTTTGATGAGAATAAACTGAGCATTAGCATACCTAGACAAGGGGAACTTGACACTATAGAAACACTTTATTTTTCAAAATAGATTTTTAAAAACTATTTTTCTTTTTGTTAGACAAGCGCAAACTTCTCTATTTTTCTCCACAAATTTAAGCAATAATACAGTGCATTTTTAAACAAACAATTGAAAGGTATAGTTGCAACTTGCAAAACTCACATTTTTCACAGTATAACTTTAATATAGGGTCCAATGACCAGATCCTATAACATACTTATGACTAGTCCGTCCGTTGGCACTTTTAACAACCATAAATTCAAAATTGACCATAAACGGACCACACCCTATATCTTAGCTATATTTTGGCAAATCTGAGTTTCACATCAATCTAAACCTTTCAATTATCTTATAGTATCCTTATTATTCCATAATGTAATAGTAATAATTGACCATGCTATGAAACTTATGGGGGGTCTATTGAGTCCAATCCGGAAGATGCTGCAATTGTATGCGAATGACCTCTTAAGTTTGGGTCCGGATTTTTTTGCCAACATAATTTCCGATCTATAGATCTATAAACGATCTGTACTCTGTGCAGCCAAAACGTCTAATGAATAATACGCTGTGTAGATGGATTGCACATAAAAAATGTTCCACAGTCCCAACTCTGTATACGATGTCACTCCTAAAAGTTGCTTTTGGTACCTACTCATGAACCGACTTGTCCCTTGACTATAGTTCTAAATTACGACACCCTTCGCCAATAGCCCTGGAGTAGCTCTAGTGTGACAATAATTTAACTTCACTCAACAATGAAATTTATGAATTCTTGCTGTACAAATGTTTCTTTTCTGCAGGTACCATCAGTAATACAGAAGCCAATGTCGTGGATGGTATAAATCTTGAAGAGATCAAAGATTTTGCCAAAGCTTTCAAGATTAGAAGGCTGTCCTTGGGTCTGACACAGACACAAGTGGGACAGGCCCTCAGTGCTACAGAGGGACCCTCGTATAGTCAAAGTGCCATATGCAGGTAAATAATCCAAAATAATAAAATTGTCTCATAACTACTTTTTAATAGTTTATAAATGCCTTTAATCACAGTTAAATGTTTTCTGCCATTTAGCTGGGAAAGTAAGTGACAATAAAATATAGATAACTTTTAAAAGCTTTCATTTTTTACCTGATATTGGTAATCTGACAAGAATTAGTGCTTGCAAACACAATGAGATATTAGCTTATGAATACAGTGGAGCTCATAATTTACAGTGGCAGTTTGCGCCTATTTTTTAAAGTTAGTAGCACAGATTGCTTCTAAATTTCTGTATCAAATTTCGAATACTGTTTTTGACCCTTTTCCTAATAATTGTACAACACAAGCTAACTTTATTTGACACCCCTGCAGGTTCGAGAAACTGGACATCACCCCTCGCAGTGCCCAGAAAATCAAACCTGTTCTGGAGCGATGGATGCAGGAAGCAGAAGAAAGGTACAAGAACGGTGCCCACACCCTCACAGAGTTCATTGGTAGTGAGCCCACCAAAAAGAGGAAAAGGCGGACATCGTTCACACCCTCTGCATTAGATATACTTAATCAGTTCTTTGAGAAGAACACGCACCCATCAGGTTAGGAAGTTTTGTAACTCTTTTTATATTCAAACAGCAATTAAACACTTTAAAACAGGACAAGCAACTGTATCCAGGAAAAATTATCGATACTAACTAACTACTTTAAACACAGGATCAAATCTTGCCTGTATTGCTATCGCCTAATGTTGTTATGCCAGGGTGCTATCAAGATTCTAATGTTGTTTTTTGATGCATATTGTGGCTAGTTTTGATGGTAGTAGGGAAATGTGTTTATTGGTATACACATCTGCTATAAATCAATAAAAATATAAATAGTTTATGCTTTAAAATGAAGTTTTATAATACACAGTGTTTAATATAGACATGGCAAGTCTTGCACAATTCCATATTTTTTTTAGTAAGGGTTAAATTATATCTCAAATGAGTGGATAGTTCTATGATGATTCACGATAAATTATATCCTAATGAAGCTTGATGCTAAATTCTTGACACTGTACTGTAATAGAGTAAGTGGGCCACCCCCTGGCATTTCACCAATTATTTACTAAAAAATTGTCAATTACCCCATCAAGTGGGTTACCCCGACAAACCCATTTTTTTTTAATTCATCATTTTCCAATTTGTTGTAAGGTTACCATGGTTAAAGAAACAGCAGTTAAAACAATAAACTAAAAAAAAAATTAGGCCTATTACTTCCGGTGCATGTTATCTGGAGCTAAAGTGGTGTTATGTCAATAAGGGGTCCCACCTTACCCTAATACAGGGTGGCGCAAATAAATGTGGCCCCGGAATGGAGATACGAATGCGATGAGAGGCTTGGTGAGAAAGATTATTGAAGCTGCCTTTAAAGCCTCCAAGACGAATCCATAAATTATTCAAGCATTCAATGGCTTCACTTGGCAAAGCTGTTTTTTCATTGGTTGGTTTGGGTGTTACTAGACTAGAGCTGCACATAGACAACTGGTGAGTTCAGATCTCAGTGCGAGCTGTGTAAGTGTGCGTTGGTCAGATGAAGATGGCATAGTTACCGGCAAATAATTCACCAAGCGTTTGTTTAGGCTTAATATTGAAGTGATCAATGGCTTCACTTGGCAAACCTGTTTTTGCATTGTTTTTTGACTTGACAGCATTTTCTGTCTCATCCCTACTTCTAAGCAGGGCCACTTTTATTTGTGCCACCCTGTAGTATGGGTGAAGTCGAAAGACATTTTCCGATTCCTCTTTTTCATACTCTGATCTGCTCTCCTAGGTGTGGAGATGACAGGACTAGCAGAACACTTGAACTACGACAGGGAAGTGGTTCGCGTGTGGTTCTGCAACAAACGGCAGGCCCTCAAGAACACCATCAAAAAGCTCAAAACCCCATGAGACATCATCCTCATTGTACAAAAAATAGCATGTAAATACTGTACAGATCATTACTTTTACAGAAACCCACATGTATTTATTTTAGCATCTAGCTTATTTACAAAGCTAGCTTTCATTGGTATCTAATCCTTCAGTAAGATGCCTGCCCAGCTCATTAGGTAATAGTTAACCATTCAGCTTCGGTATAGATGACGCTATGAACTGGTAAATAGGTGAAGTTGATATGGTTTTATTTAATTGCCAAATAGATGGCGCTACATGTTGATTGGTGTTGCCATTGGTTTAACAACTGCATATTAACCCATGTTATTTAATAAACTGGATATGCATCTTATTGTAAAAGGCTAAGATTTATTTGTGCCGATTGTATCCCACCCACCTTAAGCTTAATTGTTTTTATTGTATTGGTTTATTGTTTTTAAAATCAAATTAACTGTGATTCCTATCTGAATTTAGATGTTGTATAGGCACCTGCTCTCTATTTTGTTGTTATTTTTTGGTGGTGCTTTTTGGGTATTGTAAATTCACAATAGCTTCTTGTTACAGCTCACAGAAGCTTTAGTTTTTAAAATCCCACTTACTAAAAATAAAATTCAAATTTGCAAAAAGAAGTTTTTATGGATTTGATACAAAGACTATAGGAAAAAAAATCTATTGAATTCTTGCAAATATGTTTTATGGTATTTACATAAAATATTTGCCATAAAACATTTTTGCAGGTGCAAATAATATTATTATATTTTTTTTGTATGTTTTGTATTATGTTAAAACAGTGTTATATTTAGAGGTTTATTTTTAAAAAATTATGATAAACAATATAATATTTCTTAAAACACTAAATTTGGATTGTCCAGTAGTTCCTAACATTTTAATTATTTTCAGTTTTTGCAATGAATTTTTTTAACTGAAATTTTTTTAATGACAAATGTGCTGAATCAAATTCTTCACTGCATAATTTTTTGAAAATATCTTTTGTAAAGGTTTCACAAAATAACTTTGTTTAATAGTGATTTTTTAAAAATAAGGAAACTTCGTAAATTATACTAGGATTTTTAATTTTTTTTAAACAAAAAATAAAAATTCTTTGTTGAAGTTTCAAAGGAAATCAAAATTATGTTAAATATAGTTTTATTATTAAAAATCAAATTTTTCAATAAATTGTGCTAACCTATTATAGCGTATAGTTTTGTGTAAATTTTTTTATTGTTTGTTTTCAATTTATTAAAATGTGTATGAAATTTCGTGAATTTTGAAGAATTTGAGCAAGCATTTGTGATATTAAACTCTTTGCTTAGCTACTTGATTTTTTTTAAAAAAAGATTCGTTTATATTGTCTGGTGTTATTGTAAAATACGAAAAATCAAAAGTCTGTGTGTTTTATTGTATTTTTTCGCCCTGTGTTTCATAATTTTATTAGTTAATTTTGAAAGGCCATTAAATCAACGTGCATACTTAATAGAATTGTACAACATTCAGTTGTGGTTTGTTTTTGGAAACAGTATTATGTCCATATTTATTTGTTCTAAAAGACCTGTTAACTCAGTTATTTTAATTTTTTTAAGTATTTTTTATTTAATGTTCTGTACTTTAAAAAATATTTCCCTATTTTAAATGTATATATCAAACTACCTTTTCATGCAAGAGACTATTGGGAATTCCAAACCAAAATTTAAAAAATAATTAATGGACTTTTAATATTAAATTTTTTCAATTTTTACAATTTATTATTTTTTTTTCAAATTATTCTTTATATTCAGTATTTAGAAAAACAATATTCATGCTATCATTTAGAAATTCTGTACAAGTAAATGGGTTTTTTAAAAAAAGTTTTTTTAAGATAAAATACTTTTTTAGTATATAGAATTTTATCATAGCTTTATTGAATCTTAACTTAGTCAAAGTTTAGAAAACGCTTTTTTAAAAAAAGATCTGATGTAGAGAATAATGCTAACCTCAATCTGAAGAAGATTAAAAAAAAATTCAAATACAAAGTTCTATTTGTTAACTGTTTTAAAGATTTGTAATATCTTTTAAAGTCAAGCATCTAACATTTTTGGTAACACGAAATAGTGTATCTAGTCGAAAAGTTTTGCAATCGGGTTTTACTTCTCACAATCAATTGCTAAGAGAATTTCATCAGGTTTCTCAGGTACAAAGAACACAAATAAGTTCAAATCGTATTGGTCCATTGATAAATTTCTGGATTTTATAGTACGACATTCATTTATTTATGCTCATAGAAATGTTTCTAACTTGTATTATAATTGGAAATTTTTTATTCATAATATATTCTGTGCTCCTTTTTGTTCGTAAAACATTCAGTATTATTAACAAAAAAGTGACGAAAGATAGTTTGTGTATTTAAAAAAACCACAAATACCTCATATACTATATTGGCTGTATTTTGTTTATGGTTTTTGTTGAAACGTTCAGTTTTAAAATAAGGCATCCCTGCATATTTTTTTCACTATCTTTATTTTTTGGCTAATATTATCTGAACTGCTTCTGATATTTTTGATTTAAAAAAATAAGAATAATAAATTGCAGGCTTTCTAGCCAACAGCTTTCAATTGGTACTGTAGAAATATCTTTATCATTTAAACAGAATACTTATCTAACATTAGTTCCACCATTGTTCCCTGTGTAATAAGAAGTGTTAATGTATGTAAATAATTGTATTATCTATGCAAGTGTTTGAAGCAAGACCTAGCTGATAAGTACAACTTATTCACCACCGAATTCATATTTATCAATATACTAAACATTAGGTTTCATTGTGTATAAATCATTATTAATATTGAGTGAGCAATTTGTATGACACATTTAATAGAGCAAACCTAAATCTCGATTGAGATTTGCTGTGTAATATTAGTGAAAGTATAAAATAGTACAAATTGTCACATGTAAAATGTCGTTGGTGTAAATAGTCATATATATTTTGTCAGAGATATCAATTCGTATTCGTGCACTCAGTGAAATCATGATTCTTCATAGACAGCCAAATATCTTGTGCCTTCGAACCTGTACAAAAATGTGCAAAATAATTATGTTGTATGTATTGTGTGCCAAATGTGCTTGTCCTATATTTTCAATTGAGACTGATTTCCTTTTCTACTGTTCTAAAAAAAAATGTAATTTATTTGTAATCAATTCCTTCTAAACTAGTCCATTATGTTCGAGTTGGTCTGAAAAATCCTTAAACCATATGAAACAAAAATTCGAATAATTTTCTTTATCAGCTTATATTTTTTACAAAAAGTTTTTTTTTTAAATCAAGAAATTTTTTAATTTGTTTTAAAATTTAGGTTGTTAGGTTGATTAAAAAGTTTACATTCCTTGAATTTTTCGGAATTGATAGATCCATTTGCAAACCTCATTTTTACAGTTTCTAAACTTTTAATCTCAATTTTTTTCCACATTTAATCAAAGTATGTTCTTCAATTTTTTAAAATTTTTTGTATACTCATGCATGGTTTCTAACTGTCTTGAGCAATTTAGGAATTCTTTTTTTTTTAAAAACTTGATTTTTAATGAATTAAAAGTTAAATTGTTTATAAATTTTTTTTAACCTAGTAAAGTAATCATAAACTAAATAAAGTATAATCTTTCGCATGCAATGTTAATTACTGGATCACTTTTAATGTAACAGCTTTACTATATAATGATGGTTTTGTTATTTTCTTTCAATTATTTAATTATTATAGATTATTGCAAAAAGTCTCAAGATTTTTTCTTATTTAGGTGGGCTTTATTACTTTTTTTAAAAAAAAGTTTTGAAATGTTCAGTCTGTACTTGATCAGAAAAAACTAAAATATATATTTATTTGTACTACAAAAATATTGTTTAAAAAAGTACATTTATATAATACTGTATAAAAAAATTGTATTTGCATTTTATTATGCAGTATTTAAGTTTCTAAAAGATAAACATATCAGTAAAAAAAATTAATGTGTAATGGAATTAACTATGTGTGAAAATTGTATGGCATACTGTATATATTTCTAACAAAGTGACTTGAAAATTTCAGAAACTGATTTTAAAACAGATATTTTGAAAAAAATATAACTGAAATTATATGAATGAATTCTTCTAAAATATCCTCTTAGTTTTAATTTTGTGCAAAATTAATGCACATGTTTTTATTTTATCATTCAACTGCAGTTTTAGTGTTTTTGTTGGTTCAAATGCATTGAGTAAAAAAAGGTTTTAAAACTTTATTTTTAACTGAATTACATTTTTAATCTTAGAATAAATTTCATAGCTTAAATTTTCATTCTTTTGAAGAGTGTTTTAACAATGACTGATTTTATGGAGTTTAGTAAACTTTTTTTCAGGAATATCCTTTGCTCTTTTCTAAAAATTAAAATATGAATAGAAAATACATACCTTCATTATAGATAAAAATTAGTCATTCTTGCCTTTTATTCAAATATATTTGTATTAAATTTATCAACTTGAACTATACTTATATTTTAATGTGATTTTTAAAAAGGTTGTTTAAAATACATTTTAAAGTTTTGTATAATTGCTATTATTGTATATGTCGGTTCTCTCTTTTATGTTTTAGTTCGTATTTAAAAGCAGGATATTTGAAATCCACTTGAAATAAAGACTGATTTTTTTAGTGAAAATCCCATTGCTTTGTTTGGATTTCTTGGAAGTTAGAAAAAAAAATAAAATTGCAACAAGTATACTTTTAATATAGCACAACAAAAAATGCACTTATTCAATAAAAATGACTTCCAATACACATATAATAAATTATCTATACAACAAGAAATGCTTCGAAATGGAATGATAATTGAATAGAATAAATGCTAAACATGCATCAAGGTACAGTGTGCATAGTTTGAAAAAAGAAAGAAAAAAAATAACAAGTTTAAAAAAAATTACATCATTTTATGCATTTATATTAAATTTTATCTTAATAATATATTTTTTTTTATTAAATTACGCCTTCTTAAAAGTCATTTATAATTACACCAAGAATATAATTTTTCCATTTGAGCAATTTAGTATTTGTAATTTCAAACTCTACATATAAAAGAGGTTCTTCCGTAGTAACATTACATTTTGTACATTTTATCTATAAAGGACCATTTAAAAATTTAAAATGGAAAAAAATTATTGGTTTTTAATTAAAGAATAAATTATTCTTAAGACAAAAAACTTATAAAAATTTACATAAAAACAAATATATAGCCTGGAAGATCATTGTATGTTTGAAAGGAGATGTTGATGTATATATTTTTGAAATAAATTTGTAAATTATACTATTTATTTGTATTCCTATGCCATTAGTAATATTTTGAGGAATGAAATGTGTAATGTTTTAGATAATGTTAGCATTTCTCATCTCACTATTAGAAAGGAACATAGAGATTAAAAAATCCGAAAATTAGCATTGTTATTATCGCATCACATTATGCATAGATTTTGTTTAAGCCACTTCGCAACAGGAAAGCTTATAGAAAGGGGATAATGGGCCACGTCTGATATGTTCAGAATATTCTATCTACTTGGAAGAAATTTCTTCCAAAAGTAAAATTCAAAATACATGAAGACATTGAATTAATTTTCAGAGTAAATTCACGTCCACACTCAACGAAATACAGAGGTCCAATTGTTGAAATTCATCATTTTCGAACTTCATATTTGAAATAGTAACGAAAAAGCTGAAATGGTTTACCCATATGAGTTTTAAGGCTATGTTTAGTGTTCACACCTTAGAAATCGGATTCCTAATTCTTTCGTGCGATAACGCGACAACGCATGCGTCACTAAAAACATTGCATGCCTTTCAACTTATATCTATGCATTTTCCCACAGCCTGGCATTCTATCCCAATAAAGTTGACTGCAGGAAATAAGAATTCAAAGTATTCCTAATTCTTTCGTGCGATAACGCGACAACGCATGCGCACTTTCGAACTTATATCATGCATTTCCCACAGCCTGGCATCAGCCATAAAGTTGACTGCAGGATCAAGATCAATATCTAATCTTCGCGTAACGCGACACGCATGCATGAAATGCATGCTTTCACCTATATCATGCATTTCCACGCTGGCATTTTATCCCAATAAAGTTGACTGCAGGAAATAAGAATTCAAAGTAGTAAAAAAAATACAACATTCTATAATAAAAAATAATGTAATTAGCACCATGGGAAAAAGCAAGATTCTCTCAAACAAACTGCTTTTCTACTTGTTATTTAATATTTGTATATTTTTAATGAATTTGTGAATTGCACCTCTCTATTTCGGATTCATAGAACATCGAAAGCTGGACAAGAAGCCATTACAAGAAGAAAAATGTCACATAGTTTGGAGAAAACAACTGCTTTCCCCTGACTGAAGGTGTGTCTTGTTGATGTTACCGCCGATTTTGTCAAACAACACGTAGTCAAATGCAATAAGTTTACCTACCTTGCTCGCAGACCGAATACACTTCTATCTATACCAAAAGCTCTTAAACGCCAGATTTGTGTTTCTAAGTTAAATAAACACTAATTAAATAATAAATAGTAACTAAGGCCCAAATTTAAATAGTATTTTTCCGATTAGTGGATTTAAAAGTAGGTTGACAAGATTTTTTAAGTTTTAATGCAGTACTGTCATAACACCCCCCAATAATCTTAAAAAAATGTGAATTCCAAACACTCGTATGCAAAGTGTAGGTATGTGACAAAAATAAAAACTTTGCATTAAGAATGGTAAATTTGGTTACATATATCTTGTCTAAAATGTATGACTTGAAGATATTTCGATTATTACTGTCAATTTATTAAATTTCTATTTTATAACTTAATTATCTGTACTTTAAATCCAGTATATTTCACAGAACGCACAGAAAAATATTAAGTACTTTCGAGCTTTTTGAAACATGTAGGAAATTATAAAGTAATACTATACTGCAAAATGCAGTACGTCTGGTCACCATAGTTAAAAGTAATTTTATACGTTCACTTTGGTGCTATGATCTTTTTAGTACTGTTACTTCTCACTGTATTTTAATAGATTTAATTAAGATTATTCAAGTCAAGTAGCACCACGATATCCGAGAAGAGTGTGAATTGTGCTTAATGATAGCTAACTTTCAATTGTAGTGCCTCCTAACAGCATTACATTTTTGGTGTAGATGTAAACAGATACCATCCAAAATTCTTTTCAGTGTCTGATATCGAAACCACGCCAAATTTGGAATGGAAGCCAACTGCAGTCATATTTCCCCCCATTTAATTCGACATTGCTCAAGAGACATTGTCCCATCATAGGTCTTTGGTAATAGCACCCAATTTAAAAACATTCCCGCTTAAAACAAAGGAATAAAAAAACTCAGCTCATTAGATAACCATTCTCATTGCTTCGCTTATTAAATAACCAATCTCACTGCTTCACTCGAGTGGCGCTACCAACGATGTCATCAAGGCCTGTACTCTACTTACTTTGGCCTTGGCACCATGTAAGAAGGTAATGGCTAAAACCTCCAAGACCATCCCCAAGGCACACCCTCGCAGAGAAAAGAGTCACTATATATTGGCTCTACTAACGTAGACTGAGACGAGACAACCTTGCCGATATGACAACTCGCGTCCACCAACGTTATTATTCTAGTGGACTCCCGGTGAATAGCTTTTTTTTCCTCAGTGGACAAATAATTGGCAATAAATTGCTTCCGATGGTGAAAGGTGAAAATTCACCAGAATACTATAGTTTCACTCTATACATTAGTACAAGCCAATATGGAGTGACTGACTCCAGCACAGAATGATTGAGATTCAGCAGCAAACTGCGGTCGAAGGGTAAAAAACCCTTTCGCAGCAGAAGTCATCAGTTGGTTGAACCGGACTGCTCCAACTGGAGCTGCACCTCTTCGGGCAACATCCTTCTGCGGTAGGTGGGGTTGGCAACCAGATATACGATCATCAGGCCGAAAGCGATCAAGCAGACCCCTAGCAGGTTTCCCAGCACGGCTGTTGGGGGAGACTTATAGTAGTCCCTAAAAGAGGAAATTTAGGTAATTTAATCGTTTCCGGCTGTCTTTTTCTTGCCTCCTTTAGGAGTTTAAACACAGCCAATTACGTATCGTAATTTAGAACCCTGGTCAAGTGACGATATCGACCCTGAGCGGGCACCCAAAGGAACTTCGAGCGACATCCTAAAAGAGTTACAATATCAGGTTTAGGATTAGGTGGGCGTTTTTTTGTTGTTGTTGTTTTGATTGAATTAGCGTCGCACTAGAGCTACATGAGACATATATTTGCGATTGGCCACGTAGTGGACAACTGGAAAGGCCACGCCTACAGAGATGTCACAATTCCTCCAACCATTGTCTTAAACCCTACAAACAAACCACCCGGCAACTAATTCGTCTAAACTAGAACGGTCACGCCTGCAGTGACGCCACAGTTGCGTCGTCAAGCACTTCCCTACAAATAAACCACCCTCTGCCCCGCTCGAATTGTCCATTTGAAACTGCGTTCAAGTGACCCGCCCGACACTTTATATAGAGACATTGTATGCGGCATCATGCGTGTTTTAGTGTACTCGAATGATTTTTGTTAGATTTTGGCTGAATCATTTTCAGTCTGTAAGACAGCAGTGTGGGCAACTGATAACTGATCCGTGGTCAATGGATGGTCGACCGCAGCCGATAGCGTTATGTCTGTAATGCTTTACAATCTGGGTAACTCTCGCCCACTAACTCTCTGCAGTTTTGTACATAATATAAAGTAAAACATCTTTAAAACTTTCGCTAGGCAGAATTTTTGTTTCCGCGTAATATGTAATAGGATTATAGGAATATCATTATATCGAATCCTTAGTTGTACGGCCGCCTGCGCCGTTAGAAGTGAAAGGGTTAATCCTAACAGCTAATCCGAAAGCTCTCTCTTCACACCGACTATCATGGTTTATAATGTATGTATGACTAAAGAAGTGCAACCGATGTTCCGAGATTAAATTACGAGGAAACTGCTCGCGAATCAAGAAGAGCAGGAGAGAAAACCTCCCTCTTGTTTTTCCACTACCTGCATCACTTCCAGAGAAAAGGCGTAAAGCGATGTAATTCAAAACTATTTTGATTTTCGACTTTATATTGTAGTAATGCAAGGGTTTATCTCTGTTTATATTGCAGATTTTAAAACATTCATTGAAAGGCTTGAAGGAAATTGCCCTGAAAACAATAGGTCTCGAAAGAAAAAGTTCTAAGCAGAGTTTCTCTACAAATAGGATTTTCCCTGCAACTATCGAATATCCAAGGAAAATATCGTTTTACAGAGATAGTTAACTTGTAAAGATCAGCCTCTCGAGTGTTTTAAAGGAATGGTTTACGAATGGAACATTAAAGAGTATGGGTATAGAATAATGAACGGAATATTTCGTGTAATTACTAGCTAAATGGGTTTCTTTTCAAAGTTCTGTGGTGGTTGCTTCAGAGTTCTTTCGACGCACACTTACAATAAAAACTTGTTTTTTTTATTATAATTATATTGAAATTCCTATCCTATGCATCAGCATTTCAATACAATAATTTCACATACAAGGAAAAGAACGTTTTATAGCGATATGCGGTTCGATAAATTTTTAATGTATCGATATGAATTCATTTAAACTGTGCCCAATTTTTTTTTAAAAAAAGTCGTTTACTGTGAAAATATAAATATGAGTTTATTATCGAACGCTATAATAATTATAATAGGGCTCTGTTATACTGACCCTGGGAATGCGAGTTTCTCGGTGATGCCCATGAGTGCCGCTGCTACCACCATCACGAAGATGGCCAGCCCGAAGAAGACGTGCAGGGGAAGGTACTTGGTGCGCCACAGTTTGGTCAGGCCCGGGAAAAGGAACGCCACGAACCCGCACACGTACTACAGTAGTGAAACAAAATCATGAGCCATGCATTAAAACAAGTAGGTTTGTTACAGAATCTGTTACTTGAACCGCTTCCACACAGTATTTGCGCTCAACAAAAACCGCACTATTTATACACATCTGAAAAAAATTCGCCAAACACAGGGCCTTCAGCTTATAATTTGTTTCTAATTAGAACTTTTAAACGCCAAAATTAACTATTTTCATTAATCTTCTTTCGCAAATTAATAATTACTTATTATCGTTTGCTGAATTTGTTTGAAATTCGAAAAATAAGAATGCAACTTTTTGTATTATAAAAAAATCTTTTAGTTACCACAATTTCCCATATTCATTAACTTTCTTTCGAAAAAGATAATAAGAAATAATTAGTAAAATGATGCTTTAAAAATAAAAGCGAACTTTCGCTTATTTTTTTTATTTAAAGTTAGAATTCTCTATGCATCCTTCCTCATACATATATAATGAACCATCAAAAGAACTTTATTGTGATATTACAACAATCCAAACTAAATTATATCACATAAATAAATATTCTTTCAAGAGTTTTATTTTTATTTCAAATAAAGTTTCTCGTACGTTTGACGAAATGGCAACAGGGAAAATATTGAATAAAAATGGAATATGCATGTTATTTCAATGTTGATTAAATTTTTAGTTTTTTAAATATTAAATGTACTTCTAATTTAAATTTTTTAAATGAAATTTGGGATGTAGCCTAACCTGATTTTTTTGCTTCAAAATGACGTATCCCACTTGTTTGTGCGACTTGAGGTTCGTTCTGTGAAAGTGGGTGACAGACGGACAGACAGACGGACGGACTGAACGATTATAATACCTTCCACTTTTTACGTTATAAACGTAGTGTTGAAGCTAAAAAAATTAAGGGGGACCAGACCCTCAAAAATTTCCAAAAATAAGTTTCGATGTTTTTAGTGTTTCTTAAAATATGAAATCTTTAGCTTTACAACGATATCTTACCATAAAAATTTCGAGTACTAGAAGTATTTTTAATATATGTTTTTAAAAATGTTGTTTAAGTAAAATCCACTCATGTTCTTATAGGTAAGAAACCACCATTGTTTACTTTAAACGCTTATATCTCAAAACTTACTTTTTCAATGTACAGGTACCTTTTTCTCGGAATCTACTATAGGTATCAGTCTGAAATTTTATATACGTTTTTAAGAAGTTGGTTTCTAAAAAACACAGGAGGTATTTGGGTATAACTATCTTACTTTTTTTCTTTTTAATATTTTTAATGTTTTTTTAGTTAAAAAAAATATGTAGTTTCACTTAAAAATTTATAATTTAAAAACTAAATAATATTTTTAAAAAAGCCCCCAGTAAAGTATAGTTGAACATCCATTTGACAACTAAACTAGTAAAAATTTCATTAAAAAGTATCGAATAGATTCTGAGAAAAAGGTACATAAAAAAGGTCATTGTAACATGGGCTTCAATCGAGGGCTCCGGTCCCCCTTAAAATATAGTGTCAACCCGGTTAACGATAGTGTAAGGAAATTCAAACGTAATTTCGCCTTTGAAATTTGACATAATATGTGCATAAAACTTGTGAATCCGAGTAGAAAGGAAATGACGGTTCTGCCCCAGAGAAATGATGTGTGGGAAGTGGGAGCGTGGGTTGATGACGTAATACGGTTTCGTCAGAAATTCATCACGTCTCACACATATCCCTTCTCTCCAGGGTTAGAAGTGTAATTATAAAAAAAATACAATTACTAATAATTGTGTAATATTATGTCTCTCTGTTTGACCACAAGGAATTATTTAATTGTATCGGGTAAATGAAAGTAACAGAGTGAACAGATGTTACTAAAAATAATGATTTTTTGACTTGTGACTATACAGAGGAGGTTTTTAGCGACTTATTATTTATTACCCAACTGCTACAATACTTTGTAAAAAAGACACTAATTTGCTATCGCAATTAAATTATACGGTAAAAAGTTTTTTTTAGCGATAAGACTGACCAACCGTATTTCCTCGGTATTTAACGTATTTCTTAGCAAAGCTAAAAAAATAACCAGCATATACCCGTAAATAAGGAACTCAACATTTTAGCCCTGATATGATTGCCACGAGATTCATTATCGCCCGCCAAGAATGAAGAAAATATAAACGTTTAAAGATATCTAAAATTAAGTCCCTCGTCAAGAAGATTGTAGTTTCTAAACCCAGCCATCATACAAACGAATTTTGGCTGGAGTAAAATCCTACTCACGGTTTACAATATTGCTTTATGGTCACTAGTTTGTAATACATGACAGGAAGAGAGTTTATGGGTTACAAGTCACAATATATTTTTGAGGAGCAACGGCAAAACATGGATTTATGGGCATTTGGCTTGCTGACGGCTAAAAAACAGTACATTTACCGGATTTGATTTTTATAGTGTACTTTTTTAAATACTTAGTTACCAAAAACAGGCACTCCAACACACCCTCATTAGAAAACTTATATAAGGACTCTTTTAATGAGTCCGAAATGTTGCTGTTCAGATTGTTACATACTACTTCCTTTCATTAGAGAAATAAAAAATAAAGCTAAAAAAGTTAGGAAGAAAAGTAAGTCGGTTCTGCAAGACCATTAAGGGAAGAAAATGTTTGATTTAGAAAACTTAAATGTTAAAAATAACCAATCATTTGCTTAATCTTTACTCTAAAAGATTGATTACCTTTACCTAAAAATTGGTAACAAAAGATTGGTGACTTAAAATGAAGTCACCCTTCACTTAAAAAAATATTAAATATTTTTTTAGAAAAGTTTACATAAAAGTTTCTTCCTGAAATACATGTGCTATTATTTCATCTTAAAGTATATTTAGAAATGGTTATAATAATTGAACCCTCAGTTCATAAATTCACTAACCATCATTTGAAATTTTTAGTGTAAATTTGTGTAATGTTGCTGTTCATACCTGGTGAAAAAATGCACATTGATCAAAGTAATACATTGACATACATTATGATCTCAAAAATAATTAGTTCTAACCATCAATGGGCCCAACCATTAGGACCATCCCTATTCCCTCTCAAGTATATGTTATCTATAAGGTAGGTGGCGTTATCTACCTTCACACTCAAATTACGTCACTGAAATATTCATAGATATAGAAAGAGTAACAGATCTGTGTGCCCCTAGGTTAAAAGGTGAAGCCACTTTTCCACCAGTATCCCATAAGGCAGTTCGCAAGCCAAAACAACACTTTCTGGTAGATATGAGGTATTTATTCATAAAAGAAGTATTTTAAAAATGCAATTTTTATTGCATGTAACTCTTCGGCAAAAGCAGTTTTTTTGCCAACCAGTATCCCGTGATGCATTGCGAAAACGGCGAAAAGCGGTTTCATCACACAATCGCGGGATTTGTATTGCGTTGTACGGGGATTGCGCGAAGCTACACTTTCTATATCTATGGAAATATTGTCCAGATAGCGCTTTTTTTTCAGAGTTTTTTTTAAAGACAGCAAATTGTTTTAAACTGCAAAATTTTGGTACTGAGTTATAACACTTTTTTTCCCTAAGCAGTGTGTTGCGCGTAATCGATGCTACTAATAAGACGCTTAAGCCTGAGTTTCCTAAGCATCGCAATCGTAGCGTCCGTCACCACCAACACGCTGGAAAAATACTGGAAAAAAGCGCTGTTGCTATATGTTAATATTTCTGGGACTCTGCTTTGGAAAAACAGCTTTCAATACTCTATGGCTATTTGTCAATATTTCTGTGACGTAGCGTGAGTGTGACGGTCAATAACGGCTGCTACCTTAGAGGCATTAAGACTAGGTTTCCTAAACATTGTAATCAGCGCTTCCATAACAATCGACACTCGCTAAGAAACCCTCTACCCTGCTTCATAAATACTCTATCTTTGTTCGTTAATCTTTTTGTGACATAATGTGAGTGTGACGGTCAATAACGACTACTACTACAAGTCTAAGCATATGAAGAGTACAGGGGAAAAACAACTTCATTGCATAGGATTTTCCCCTTATTCTGGTGTTCTTGTCGAACATTGGCGACAGGAAATCGGTTTCTCTCTCGGCTCTTCTTTCGTGGTACAAACGTGTGACTTGTGTCCATTGATCTCTGGCGTGAATCAGGGTTGCCGCGATAGAAAAACAAAGTGAGTAACCGGTTTCCCTACACCAGTTTCGGCGTTATTGTTGCCAAGCAGACCTGGTACAGTCAGATTCCTATGCAATGAAGGGGTTCTTTCCCTGTACTCTTCGTATGGAAACCCAAGCTATTACCTGCAGAGCGAAAAGGATGACGGCCGTGAGCCCTAGCCACGAGTGCAGCGAGTAGAGGTTGGGCGTAGGGTTGGGCTGGGCGAGGTTGTGCGAGTCGAAGACCGCCTTCAGGGCTACGATGCAGAAGACCAGGGCCACCGAGTGAAGACCAAAGTGCAGCAGTTTCAGGGACCTCTTGCGCTGGTTGCGGAACACGCGGTACACCAGGAGGGCTACATACAGGAAGGAAACGGAGTAAAGACAACATTAGGTTAGATTGGTAGGGGGAACTAGGGACATTTGACCCATAAGGATACATGACTCAATGAATTTTTCTCGGAAAAGTTTTATGAGTTGGAAGTGGCATCACTTCTTTCCTTTCAGTCAGCTGACCACATGGTGAAAAAACCCAACTGAATCATTGCGTACGTGTTTATCTATACGAAGAAATACGTTTTCATGCACTGAAAGCAAATTTTTGGTGCCATAAGATTTTTGGGTCTCCTTTTTTTGGTTTAAAGGAACGATTTTTTCAATTAGTTACTTGTTTTGTTCATGCTCTTAGCTACAATTACGTGCATAATAGCGCTAATGTAATTATTCGCAAATGTCTTTGTTTTGGGGTTAATAAAAAAAGTGCAACTAGGGATACTTGACCCAAACCAATTGGGGATACGTGACCCAAGTAAACAACACAAAAGTAGACAGAAGTAGACCAAGTAAATTTTTTAAAAAATCACGGGAGTCCCCCAAAAAATTGACTGGGCTCTTCTGGGAGTACAAGGTTTGTTGGGAAAGTACAAGGGAATTTTTTTAACGAGCTTATAATTCAGTATGCAGAAAGAATCGATGGGATATGTTTTTAATGGCCTTAAATGGATAATACATCTTAAGTTGATATTGATCAAAAAGAAGATTCTTCAACCACCTGAGTTTTCTCTGCAAAATAAAAGAATCCACAGTTTTGTGTTTAGACAAGATTTTACGTTTAAATTTGATAAGTTCGTTAATATATAAGCATAACTAATGTAATAAAAATATAAGAAGTAATAATTTTGTTTTAAAAAACTATAAAATCTATTTAAACTTTATAATATGATGTTAGTTTTGTTATTAGGTAAAAGTATTTTGATAATTTTAAGTCTTACTACCAAATTTTTGGTTTGAGTCACGTATCCCTAATGGGTGGGTCATGTATCCCTATGCATTGGGATACATTACCCAAAACTAAAGTTTTAAATAATTTATATTTTACTAATATTGCAGTTAATACTTCAGAAAACTACATTGTGTAATACTTATTCAAGTATAATTTGACTGCATTTTTGCACATCCATAAATAGTGTTTTTTAAAAGTTACAAGCTAAAAACTACAAGTTGGGTCAAACTACACCTGTCCCTGGTTCCCCCTACATATATTTCCAGTTTGTGTGCTTGATCAGAGACCCGCTTATAAACCCTCGTCAAGTAAGACAGATACAGGCAGAATTTTTAGTGATGCTTTTAGAGAATTTTTAGTGATGGGCTGCGATCAAACCCACTAGGTCACCCGGGCCCCCAGAGCTTAGGTTTATGGACGATGGTAAAACCTAACTAGCTTATTATGATAGTCAGTTTTATGGGCGTAAAATATAGCAAAACCCCCCGAATATTTTAAGAGTTTGGAGATCTTGAAATGGAAATTTCGGGACCCTTAGGGTGATTATATACTTAGCTGATGTACAAGTACATTAGTATTAGAATAATAATGATAATAATAAAACACAGTTAGCTTCATTTATGAAAAATTGAGACTTTATGGAATAATCTATTTTTTCAGAACTCAGCATCCGAAATTACGTTGGAATCAGTGAACAAAATTCCGTTTACAGAACGATGGTTGCCGAACATGGAGGACCAGGAGGAATGTGCGGAAGAAAGTGGAGTTCTATTTCAGCTCTAAAGTCATGCAAATTTGTATTTTTTAAGCCAAATATAAAGTTCATGCCATTTTGGTTTTTTAAAAATCCTAAACGGCACCAGTATTTTATCCTTTTTTTTGCCATTAGCAACTTCAGTTTTATATAAGTGTAAAATACACTGCTCAAAACAATTAGGGGAGCGCATGGTTTAAACCCTTTCACCCCTAATGATTCCATTTGGAATCATAAGCTGGCGATTTTTTTTCCTATCGAGTTATATTTTATTTTTGTATCGTTAGATGGAAGAATCATGTTTTTTGAAGAATTAAATAATTTTTTTTAATTAAATGAAAATATGAAAAACATGGCAAAATATAATTCGCTCTAAAAAAATTTTGTTAAATAAATTTACCCTAAATTCTTCATGCTTACATTTTTAGATGCTTCAAAATTGATTTTAGCTATTTTTAACAAATAAAGTTTTTGAAAAAATTACTGTCATAATTTATTCAAAAGTTATGATTCAATTTCCCCCCCTTAAATTTTAGTTAAAAAATTAAAATCCCCCCACCCCCCCCGGGTTTTTATCATTTCATTCCGGATGCATAATCAATATATTTCACAAAGTTTATATTATTAGAATAAAAAATAAAAAGCTGGGTACTGAAAGAAATAACAAAAGTATGCAAAGTGCCCCCCCTAATTGTTTTGAGCATAGTGTATGTCAGAAACAGACTATTTTGAGAGTTTATAGTGAACAAATGCGTACCGTTTCCGTAGCAGAACACCAGTCCCAGCACCATAAAGAATGGGTGATGGTTGAACTGGTGTTTGGGGTCCTCCTGCCAAGCGAAGCCTCCCAAGTACTTCCCGCACCATGCCGACACCAGGGCGATGCACACCACGCCCAAGAGCTGCGAGATGAGCAGCCACACCTTGAAGAGCCCCAGCTCCTGCGACTCGTCCAGGGAAGGGGAGTCCATGATGGCACCTGTAACGAGTCAAGCAACCAGTCAATCGATCAATCATTTAGACAATTAAATATCCCATAAATAAAGCAGTCACACCTTTAGCCTATCAGTTAGCCACTTAAATTGTCAATCAATTAATTAACCAATCAGTCGACCTACCAATTAGATATTTAAAAATTCAATCAATTAATTAACCAATCAATGAGTCAGTCATTCAAATAGTCAATCTATAAATCAGATATTTAAATAGCCAATAAATTAATTAACCAATCAATTAGTCAGTCATTCAAATAGTCAATCAACAATGCAATAAAGCAGTCAGACAATCAGTCTATCAGTTAGGCATTTAAATAGTCAATCAATAAATTAACCATTCAATCAGTCAATCAATCTACTAATAAGATATTTAAATTGTCAATCAATTATATCACCAATCAAACAGACATTTATTCAAATAGTCAATTAATAAATTATATGATAAACTAATCAAAACGTTATTCAGTCAATTAATTAATCAGTCATTCTCAATCAATCGATCAGTTTAAATCAATAAATAACCAAACCGTGCCGAAAATATCCGTGAGAAATTACGGAAAAGTAACGAAATTTTTCGTCAATACTTCGTTACGGCTAAAAGTAACTAAGTTACAGTTACTTTTTAAAAAATCTAACGACGTTACCTAAAAAAAGTACATGTTACAAGTAACGCGTTACTCAAATCCCTGCTTTCTATCCTTCTGAATTAATCATATTTAAAATTCAAGCGGACTAGTGATGAATCGCCAATACCTACCACCACGTTACAAGGGGAAACTTGTTCTGGACGGGTTCTGGGCAGTAAAATATAATCAGAGATTATCATTTTTTTAAAAATGATAAATGATTGATCGCGAAAAATAAAAAAATTCATTAACCCTCTGAAGGATACAGACTTATAAAGTCGTCACTTGATTTACAGGTTTTCTAGTAGCACACAACATTTGTAAAAAATTATAAATTTATTACATTTAAAACATGGAGGACCCATTTAAATATAACCATCTACTACAGAAATGTAATTTTTTTTAAAATTTAAAAAATTTAATTTTAGGTTCAAATATTTTATTCAATCAAAAAAAAAAAATTTGGTTAATTAAATTTTCAGTTAAAATATTTTATTCAATCAATCAATCAATTTTTTTTTTTTTGTGGTCAATCGAAAAATCTCATGCAGTGAAAACAAGTTTACATTTCAGCTAATTTGCTTATCCCTCAAAAAGGGTAAAACGATGTTCATCACCCAGCCCAAAATCTTCATGTCACAGAATTCGATCTTGATTTTTTTCCAAGTACTAGAGACAAATTTATTAGACCGATATTTTTAATTTTTTCAAAATTCCAAGAATTAAGAAAGTTATGATTTTTTGAAACCGAAAAGTTAAGCCTAACTTTTTCTCATTTAGCATTGCGGCCTATGGGAAATTGAGTATTTTTGAACGGGTATAACTAAAAAGGGCAACCTGGGAGCACCTAATTAATTTTTCATGGAATACTATTACTAATGGTAACATTTTGGTAAAGTGCGCTGTTGTTTCCAAAACTCCTTCTACTGATATTATTTTTTTGAAAGTCCGAGGAGGCGATCCACGAATAACATTAGTTCCAATGGAGAAATGGGTGCAATAGGATTGTATATATTCTGAAAGAAATACGGCAAGCGATTATACTTTTTTAAAATAAAATTCTAGTATTAAGTACAAACATTTAAGTATGCGTAAGAAGTTTCTTTCTTTTCTTTTGTGGGTCATTTACAATATTTTCTAAATCTTAACGTCCCACACAGGGTTGTGGCGCTTCATGTTCCATAGATTGTTCACAATATGGTTGATAATCTGTTTCAAATGTCTGTGAATCTTCATTACAATATTTTGAAACGGCATCGAAACAACGGCTACATAACTTTTGCCCAGGTTTTACAGATTGTCAATTCATTAACAGTATCTTTCTTGCTATTGAAATATCTATTTTTTTTCAAACTTCTTTTACTGAAGGATTTATAGTTGTTAAAGGATCACAGCATGATTTGTGCATAAAAGAGTATTTATCCAAGTATACTTTACAGTGATGCAAACAAACACATGCATCGGATGATAAAGAACTTTCATTTACATCAATTGCTTGCATACCACATCTCCAGAGCAAAAGATTTTTTCTTTATCTGTTAAGTCATCATGTATGCTTACTAAACTACGTTTTTTGACATAGACCGTCTTGTGGCACTCATCAAGTAAAAAGTTCCCAACAGTACAAGACTGCAATTCCGTCATTTTTAGGCTATGTCCTGACTACGCCACAAATGCCACAAAGGCAACAAATGCAACAAAAATTGGCGACTTGGCAGAGTCAGCCCCCATGCTATTGCATCGCTTGGCGCCCTTGGCGGTCGCCAAATTTTGTTGCTTTTGTTGCCTTTGTGGCGTTTGATGTCTAAGTGAGGACATAGCCTTAAAAAACTTTGACTCACTAAATCGCCACACAACACATTGAAATTCCTAATTAATTTGAAATAAAACTGAGTTCAATAATTTTATCGAAAAAAATCGTCTGCCACTTTAACTTGTGTACAATAAGTAATTTAATTGATGATTGGCATTTTTTTGGTTTATTATAAATTTATATAAATTAGAATTTAAAATGAGGAAAATACTTACATTTTTCAATAATACGAAGTCTTTTAAAAATGTGTGCCATAATATTTGAAATTTTAATATTATTAATTAAAAAAATCTTATCGCTTGCACATATTCTTTCATATACACAATCCTATTGCACCCAATTCTGATTTCTCCATTGGAACTAATGTTATTCGTGGATCGCCTCCTCGGACTTTCAAAAAAATAATTTCAGTAGAAGGAGTTTTGGGAACAACAGCGCACTTTACCAAAATGTTATCATTAATAACAGTATTCCATGAAAAAATTGATTAGTTGCTCCCAGGTTGCCCTTTGAAGTTATACCCATTCAAAAATACTCAATTTCCCATAGACCGCAATGCTAAATGAGAAAGCTTAACTTTTCGGTTTCAAAAAATCATAACTTTCTTAATCCTTGGAATTTTGAAGAAATAAAACAAGTAGGTTTGTTACAGAATCTGTCACTTAAACCGCTTCCACACAACATTTGTGCTCAACAGGAAACAAACTATTTATACACCTCAGAAAGAAATTCGGCAAACAGAGCCTTTAGCTAGTTGTAATGAAACATTTAAACGATAAAATTAATTATTTTCATTAATCTTCTTTCTCAGATTTAATAATTAGACTTTATCGTTTGCTTAATTTGTTTGAAGTTCGAAGAATAATAATGTAATCTTTTTTAATAAATATCTTTGTGTCGTCACAATTTACCATTTACATTTCTTTCGAAAATTCAGTCATTTATCGTTTGTTAAATTAATTTACAGTTCGAAAAATATATAATTAGTTCAATTGATGCTTTAAAAATAAAAGCAAAACTTTGCATATTTTTTATACCAAGTTAGAATTCTCTATGCATCTTTCTTCATACATATATAATAAACCATCAAAAGAACTCTATTGTGATATTACAACAATCCAAACTGAATTATATCACATAAATAAATATTCTTTCAAAAGTGTTTATTTTTAATAAAGTTTCTCGTACGTTTAACGAAATGGCAACAGTGAAAATATTGAATAAAAATGGAATTTGCATGTTATTTCTCAATGTAGATTAAATTTTTAGTTATTTAAATTTTAAATAAACTTCTTATTTAAACTTTTTAATGAAATTTGGAGTGTAGCCTAATCTGATTTTTTGCTTCAAAATGACGTATTCCACTTGTCTGTGCGACTTGTGGTTATTTCTGTGAAAGTGGGTGACGGACAGACGGACGGACAGACAGACAGATGGTCTGAACGATTATAAAACCTTCCACTTTTTACGTTATAAACGTAGTGTGGAAGCTAAAATACGGGTCTAATAAATTTGTCTCTAGTACTTGGAAAAAAATCAAGATTAAATTCTGTGACATGAAGATTTTGGGCTGGACGATTTGACGTGGAATGACTCCTTTCTTCTAATTTTAGAGCAAACAATTTTACATAATTATTATTCGAATTGCCAGTGGTGGCGCTAGGAATTGCCCGACGGGTGGGCTGGCGTACCCCGACGGGGGGCTTCGATATAATTTAAAAAAGAAAGTTTTTTTAACATATTCATTCTCGAATTGGTCCAAATATAACCAACAATCAACATAAAACCGTGAACACTTCGCAAGGTTATTATTAATATTCAAAATGAAACAAAAAACGCAATTAATCAAAAAATTTAGAAATCGATTAATAGTTTTGTTCAATTATAAAATTCTATTTCAAACTTTTTTAAAGCTAAACGCGCTACTATACAGATTTCTTTTTACACTCGATACAAATCCTCAAAAATTTCCACAAAACAAACAGTAGGATGCCTTGCCAAATGATTTTTAGGGATGCACATTTTGACAAAAGGGGTACAAACATGGCTTAAACTCTGAAAGTTTTCCAATGGGCTAAAAACATCTAATTTTACATGTTTTTAGAAGTATGAAGCCCTATTTTTTCTTATTTAAACTAATTTAGGCTAAAATTACAACATTTTTTTTAGCTCTAAGTATTCCCTACGTGTTGGTAAATTCAGCTAGTGTTGATTCCTCTACAAAACTGTACAGGTATTGGACGACAAAATCGAGGTGACCCTAGTCAAGGATTCTTACAGATTATATTTTTTTGCATCATTATCTCCAAAATACCGTGGTAGTGGTACACATGGAATGAGAACTATTAGAATCAGTGGCGTTTCCAGGATTGTTCAAAGGGGGGGGGAGGGGGGGGGGTTACAAAATTTTGAAGTTGCCGATTAGGATATACATATTTTGTATTTAAAAAAAACGTACAAAATTTGAAAGCAATTTTGAAAACAACATTTTAAGAGATTTCAAACTGCGTTGCATTTTTTACGTGCCGAGACGAGCACAAACAACAAATTTGCTGCTATTTAATTTTAACACAAAAAAATATCAATAATCGGGGAAATCATTCTTTTAAAATTAATATATATATTAAAATACTTCCAAAAAATCCAGTAAAATTAATTGAGGTTTAACATACCACAAGTAGTCTGTTCTTTTACATTCTTTATTTCTTACAAAAAAGCAAATCTTTTAAAAGTGCACTAAGTAAATCCGTTCTGAAGAAAACACTTAGTGGTAATGAACCTTCCTACGAAGGTCAACTATGCACCCCACGACAAGTTCCCCGAAGCCATAAATTTGTCAGCAGTGGTGACATATGATACTAGCTGGAAACTCAAAAGAACGTCCTTTTTTGTTTTTGTTTTTCTCAGCTTTTAGAGGGTTTCTACAGCTACACCCCCACTCTTTGGGGTGGTGGGACGATAAAAGAGAAATTACATTTCGCCGCTTAGTGGTATGCACTCAAGGTCAATTGAAGAAGGGTACGAACCACGACTGAGACGACAGTTGTGGAAAATGCGAAACAGTGTTGAATTTTGAAACAGTTAAAAGGTTTTTTTTCAGACTCAAATTTTTCCGATATCATAAGTTAGTTTTACCCCGACGAAATTCAAAATTTCCCCGACGGGGGGGCTAGCCTTGTCCGACAGGGGGGCTTGAGCCCCCCTAGCCCCTCTGCTGCCGCCGCCCCTGCGAATTGCAAATACATTTAGCAAACTATAAAGAACATCAATTGAATATGAGGAAGAAAATTAATGAATATAGCCAATTTTGGCCTTCAAAAGTGTACATTTCAAGTAAATGCTGGGTTTGGCATTTTTTTCTTCCTAAAGTGTATAAATCTTGTGTTGGGCTGTTCTAAGTGACAGTTAATGTTACAAACCTACTAGTTTTCTATAAGAATTTCAGTGAGTATTACAGTAAAAGGAATCTAGGCCATTATAGTACATTTAGAACTTCTTGTTTACTTTGGAATGAATGCTAAAGACAAATACATTTAGGTTCGTTTTAAATAAGAACAACCTTACTTTTATGTTCCCCGGTTATTCAACACGAAATAAAATTATATTTAAAGAACCTTTTTATTTAAAATATATAAAAAATCAACCTCTCCCTATTAATCAATTCGTCAAATAAGTAATTAACCATGTAATAACTAAATAATTCAAGCAAATAACCTTTCATTAATCAGTGATATTTTCTTTGATAAATTTTGTAAACTTAAAAAAGATTTAATATCAATACTGTAAATACGTTTTAATATTGTAAATAATGCATAGCATTTACATGTAAAAATGTGTGCGTTATTGTTTTTTTTTAATAAATAAATGAATAAAAAATAAGTACTATAGTTTATACTGTGTTTTGTTATATGACGACTTTAAATACTTTTATAATTAAAACAATAAATAAAATAAAACTCGAGAAGATATTAATGTATTTGTTATTTGAACGGTAATTAAAAGAACCTATAAAATAAATTCGATTCGTCATTAAAAAATATTAAAAGAAACCTATAAAATAAGTTTGCTATTAAACAATAATAAAAAATATTTTTTAAAAATTGAATGCAATGAATGTGTAAATAAATGTTACTTTAAACGGTCATAATGTTATCTAATCTGTGTCCACATCATCAATAAATAAACAGTCCAAACCGAAAACGAAACTGAACAGGTTTGAAGCAGACAACCTAAAATGTTTACCTATCAGTCTTTCTTCTTCCTGCTGAGAAAAGTGCATTCGTTTCCTTTTCACTTCATCCACGTGTGACAGTCGCCATAGAACGCCACAAAATTCGTTTTAAAACCGAATTCGGAACGAGACATTCGAATATAATGCACTTGATACACGTACTGTGAAATTAGGAATCAAAATGCGTGAATTGTGTCGTAATTTGCATTCAAACGAATGAGTGAACTTAATGAAAGAACAAGAAGATGAACAGATCGGCTGTTGTGTTGCTTTTACTCCATCGTTGATACGTCACGGCACGGGTCGATTACGATGAAATGCAGCGCTATATCGTTTAGCGGCAAAGCTCAGAATGATATTATGCCGGTTCGTGATTTAGTGAGCTTGTGAGGGATAAAAATATCATTTACCTAAGCATTATTTCTGTTTGTTCGTCGAAATAATGTTTTGTAAAATGTTACCTAAGAGGTTTTAAAGATTATGATTATGTGTGTACTTAGAACACATTTTAATTTTTAATATATTAGCAATTAATGTAAATAAAGATAAAATATAATAGATGTTCACATGTATAATACTAGTCATTACCATAGATATAGAACATTTATGAATAATTTTTGTTTTATTCAAACAAACTGGGGATTTAATTTAGATTAAGATATAAAAAAAAGAACGCTATGATTGAAATCGAATAAGCATTCAATAATATATTTGTTTTAAGAAAATACTTTTCAGGCAAAACATAAACATAAATAATAAATTAAGTGACTGACATTTTTAAATGCCGAAACAAATGATAAACAAGAGTTAAACCACCAGACAGATATACATGTAACAAACAAATAGAGGTAGACACAAATAATAAATATCTTTGATTTTTGGATAAATAATACTAAAACTAGTTCATATGATAAACAATATTTTTAAGTTTATTTAATTTGTTTTAGTACTGTCGCTGCATCAATAGCATTTCAAATATAAAACCTTTCATTAATTTATGTCTGTCTCTATTAAATGCCGAGACAAATGATAAAAAAGAGAGTAAAACCAACAGACAGATATGCGTATAACAAACAAATAGATACAAATAAGAAATTATTTAGATTTCTGGATGAAGGAAAAAAAATTAAAAATTAATTCATCTTAAAACAATATTTAAGTTTTATTTGATTTGTTTTTTAGTACTATCGCACTATCAATAACAATTTTAACATAAAACCTTTTATTAATTAATGTGTCTAAAAAATTTCAATTAACAGTTTTTTTTTCTGTAAAATGAGGTTGTTTCAGATGATGTAACTCTAATGTTTCTCCTGCTATTTATTAAGCTTTGTCGGCTTTAATTCGATTAAATTTCAAGTATGAAAAACATTACCGAAACGTGAATGCTGTTGAAAAACGTTTTAGATGATATTTTGCCTTATGTTCTGAGAAATAAACGGCAGCAATTCAACGTGCAGAAAAAAAATATTTAGTTCTTCTGAAAGAAATTTTTTACGCACAATTCCTTTATGTAAGGTAAGAAAATATTGTATTGTTCAATGCAAATATAATTCTAGAAGAACCACAAATGAAAACAATACCACTGGAATTGTTGCCATTCACTATGTGAAACACGCCCATTAACAGATTTTTTTTACAGTGTATTTGCCTCAACACAGTTTTGAGTCATTTTATAATTCTTACTTACCGAAACTAAAAATTTATTTAGAAATGTACTCCGCTTCGACAGCCAAATAAGATCGGACATACTTTACATTTTAATGCCGCCTTACTTTAAGTAACAAATTCGCTTTTAAAATTTTAATTTATCTTATCAACATGACTTGTGACTGCTTCCTTCGATTTTTATTTATTTAAAGGATCGTTATTATTTCGCATCACGTTTCGATAGGATACCTTATATAAATTCTAATGATGTACAAGTAAAAAAAAAATATTCTGTTGAAGATAATTTTAGAATGTGCCCTTGACTGCTATTTCTGAAAGAGTTACTTTTTATGACAAAATAAAAAACGTATTTGTTAGACATAGTGTTAGACCGTTTAGAATTTTTTTTATAAATTTGTAGGTCCATTTATTATTCAAATTTAACTTGAGCATTGAGTATTAGAACTCCACGTGTCCATACTAAAGACATAAAATATATATATATATATAAACTAGTTTTGTGCAGTTTTGTAGGGTTGTAGGAAAAGGAAAGAGTCAGTTGAAGATAATTTTAGAATATGTCCTTGAATGTTTTTTTTTAAATATAGAATGTCATTACTAAAAACATAAAACCGAAAAAAAAGAGCTATAGTTTTGTGTCACTTTATTACATCATTGTCAAATTCGTTTTCTAGCAGAATTTTATAAATTTAATACCTATTAAAACACATTTCCATCATTCAATTCAGGGCCGGATTTAAAGATTTGCTGCCTGTTGGCTACGATTTGCCGCCCACAATATTCTCCCACTTCGGGGAAAGGTAGCTGGATAGCTGCAAAATAGGGTGGTATGTGTTGTTTAAAATAGATACACATATTAGAATCATCTATGTACCTTTACACACTAAATCGGCGAAATAAACGAATTTTTTAAACTGTTCTACTATTTTCTTTCAAATTCGAAATCTGGGAGGAGGGGTGCACTTGCAGCGACCATGTTTGCTACAAAATATGAGTTATATACTTTTACGGTTTACGCATTAATGTAAATTATTTGTTTTCCTTTTAAAAATATTCGTATCTTTCTAATAATTTATTATGCCGAATGTCGCTTTAACGGGTCGTAAAATTTGCCGCCCCAAAAAGTTCGCCGCTCTAGGCTACAGCCTACTTAGCCTATTTAGAAATCCGGCCCTGATTCAATTGGTTTTTAAACAATGATCCGTCTGTCTTTTTTAAACCCATCTGAAGCTCGAACTAAATGAGCTACGGAATTTTCGACCAAATCAAACATGCGGAAATGGTAGATGCTAATGAACTTTTTAAAGTTTCAATTGTATCGAAATTACCTTTAAACGTATTAATTTATCGAGCGTGTAATTGAAATTCGTGTGGTATTACGCATCCTTAATTAAAAAAAAATAAACTTGAAAAGTCACATGTTTTCAGTTTCGTTACTTACAATTATACAGACAATATGAAGTTTATAAAAACTTAGCTTCCAAATCGGCGTAGAATTCCAATTATCCTAATTAATAGAGACAGTATCGTATAATAAAAAAAAAGTATAAAGCCGTCGGGCACGAAATGTTAGTCAATTATGGAACTGCAATTTGGGACGGCGACTTATAACACCTCCACCTCTAAAAATGACTAATGCTGGCCGAATTCGGCCTTCTAGGCGTTAATTCTGTTTTAAATAAGGTTTTTGGATATATATTATTCTTTCTTAACTTAAATCTTGTAAACTCAAGATAAAAATATTTATGTGCCGTATAAATAATTGAAACTCCCCCAAATCAATTCCATGTAAACCAGAGGTGCCGATCCCCCCCAGAGCTAACGACGCACCCCCCCTAGAAAATTATTATCCCCCCCCCCCCCCAAAAAAAACCGGTGAGGATTTTTTTATTTATATGGGCTAATGGAGTACCTAACCAAAGTAGACTAACTACATCTTTACGGTGTATATAGAAAACCTTATAGTAAAATGATATTTTAAGTACCATCGAATGAGGTAACCAGGGCCGGATTTCTAAATAGGCTAAGTAGGCTGTAGCCTAGAGCGGCGAATTTTTTGGGGCGACAAATTTCACGACCAATTAAAGCGGCATTCGGCAAAAAATATTATTATAAAGATACGAATATTTTTAAGAAAGAAAACAAATATTTTACATTAATGCGTAAACCGTAAATGTATATATAATACTAATATTTCGTAGCAAACATGGTAGCTGCGAGGGCAATTGCACCTCTCCTCCCGGATTTCGAAGTTGAAAGAAAAATAGTCGAACAGTTTTTTTTAAAAAAATCGCCTATTTCGCTTTCGATTTAGCGTGTAAAGGTACATAGATGATTCTAATATGTGTATCTTTTTTAAACAACACATACCACCCTATTTTGCAGCTAACCAGCTACCTTTCCCCGAAGGGGGAGAATATTGTGACAGGGGCGGCAAATCAATCGTATAGCCTACAAGCGGCAAATCTTTAAACCCGGACCGTAACTTTGTCCCAAGAAATAAAACCCTAGTTAGTGACTTTCTCCTTAAATATTTTTCTAATGATAGGTCAAAGCAGATAGTTGCCCCTAATCGAAAAAGGGAAGCACCTTTTGTTGGAATATCTTTTATAATACGGAATTACAAGCTATTTTTAATTTTCCTTTAAAAAGGTTTTCTTTACAGCAAAAGCTATCGGTATCTAAATAATTGGTAAAAATTCCGCTCAAAATTTATGTAATTATATTATTTTTTAAATCAATAAAAATAGCCGGACACGTGATCCAATCAAAAACGGCTTCCAATTCATTCCCTCAATTCTTAATGCATAAAAAAGTTGATCTTGGTATAGCTTTTTATCTAATACAACACATTTGGCATTATCAAACAAATCAGAATTATTTTATAATGTTTACAGAGGTAGTTCCACTTAAAAAAAACTAAAATTTAAAAAATTAAAGTTAAATATAACAAAATTCTTACCGTGAAACTCGGAATTGAACTATTTAATTATATTTAATCACCAAGACCCACACATTTGACACAAGACAAGTATTTTCCTACTGATTCTAAAGCAATCATTTAGTTATTTTGGCTTCGAGTCTAATCTGGCGGGAAAAAGTCAGAAATATTATCTGAAGGTCATTAATTTGTAAAACTGTTAAACAAAGTTCGAAAGAATCGAAAGATTTATGAGCCAGCTGCAAAATATGGCGGGAACATCTCATTGATACCATTGGCAAACGTCATCAATTCACCGAAATGTTTTATAAACTGCGTGAGATTTATGAGTTTTTAAACTTAGTTACAGTGATCGTATTGTTTATTGGACATAAATGTCAGAAATCTTCGTCTGGTATGGTATGGTAGACGCCATCGAACATAATTTATAACTCCTTTTTTTCCTGGTGTTGCTTCGAATTATGGTTACCCATTCATATTCTTTGAAGGCAAATAAAATATACAAAAATTGGAGCCACTTTTGATTTTCTTGCCACTTTGTGTTTTATTTTAAACCAAACAAAAATTCGCCAGAGTGCAAGTTCTGAGCCCCCCCCCCCCCGGTGTTGCGTCGGGGGGGGGGGGGGGGGGGGCAGATAATTAGTAAGAATTAAGAGTTAGCTGAGTTTTTTTTATAAAGATTGGCAGTTTCTTAATTTTTATTTAAAAAATTCACCCCCCCCCCCCCTAAAATTTCAACGACGCAGTCTGCGTCGTTGACCCCCCCTTGTAGGCACCCCTGATATAAACTGAACAACGAAATATGCACTTCAATAAATCCAATGCAAATCAAAATATGAAAATATATAACTTTAACTTTACCAGCTCCCTCTTCAACAAAATTGTAAAATACCACGGCTTCTACTTCGAAAACAATTTCTTAAACTTTTGCGTTGGAGAATAAAAATAAATAAAAGATTGTGCGCAATATATTTATGGCGGGAAAGCTCCTTCTAATCCGACAAAGGAATTCCATTTACGGAATGATCCTTTGCTCGATTTTTCACGATGATTTGAAAGGTGTGGAGGGTAAGGGTTCGTCTGCATATTGCAGTGGTTCCCAACCTTTTCTGGACTATCGCCCCTTTCATTAGGTTGACTAATACATATCGCCCCCTTTTAATTTTCATGTTTTGTCCAATTATAATTTGAGTTAAAGTGTAACTAATAAAGCAATTTTATAATTTTAAACACTAACTACCATATATAAAAACAACCAAAGCAGCTGTATCCGGTCACTTAAATACAATAGAAAGAAATAAAATGTTTATATTTAACAGATTTTTTTAAAGAACAAAAGTGAAATAATTAACTAGATCTTTAAACTGGATTCTGCAAAATTTAAGAGAGTTGACAATAAAAATTAAATAAAAAAATGAATATTGAAAACTTTTTATTATTTTATCTTTTGTCAAGTTCATGCGCAAGTCTTTGAGGCAAATGTCCAACTGATTTCTTTGTTTAGTAAGGAGCTGGGTGATAACAGAACCAAATCCTTTTTCAACTAAATATGTTGACGGGAACGAGATGAGAAGTAGTTCGGCTTTTTACCACAGTTGTGGATAAGTGTAAAGCCGAGCAAAGTTTCACGCAGGCTAACTCATAACCTCTCTGCTTGAAAATGATTTTCGCCTCACAGTCATACTTCAGATCTGCAAACTCCGTCTGCAAAGTGCAAAGAGTTATCAAGGTTATCCACAACCCACAGCTTCAAACGAGAATGGATCTACAATAGAATCAGGAATTTCTAACTTGGTCAAATCTTCAAATCTTGTATGCATGTCAGTTTTTAACTTGTCAATGTGATCAATAAAAATTAGAATGGTTTTACTGTACTACGGTACAGTATATTATTTCACCTTCGAATACTCATTGCCCCCTATCGCCCCCAAACTATTTATTGCCCCCTTGATAACACATATCGCCCACTTGAGGGCGATCGCCCCCAGGTTGGGAACCACTGGCATATTGCACTGTTCGTCTGCATATGGGGTTATTATATTAACAAACACATAAATTCATACAATTGATTTCATCTAATCTAAAATATATTATTTATAATCATTTAACGTAACTTGCAAGTAATTTACTTTACCTCAAAACGATTCCATTTTCGTCATTTTTTGCAATTAAGCCGGTTTAAAATACAGCGGTACCGCTTTTGGTCGCCATAGTGAAAACCAAGCTTATGGTTTTACCTGCGATTTTCAAGTTTGGACAGCCTTTAATGCCTTACACAATACACATCCAGTATATCATACTTATTTAATTAATTAAAACATTGAAGTATTAAAAACTAATTTGCTCAACCTCAAAATGCTCGAAACTTTTATAAGAAAATGAAAAAAACACCCGAGCAGCCTGTCCTTGAAATTGTTAAAGCTTTATTCCCCGTGTCCGGGTATAAATAGCTGTGGAATAAAAGCTTTACGTTTATAAACACAACTTTTTTAAAATATAAATATAAACGCAAGGAAAACTATATAATTGCCCTATAATATTTTAAAATAAATTGGTATTTCTAATTTATATTTTTATCAGTTAACTTATATATGATAATAGAGCTTGCTAATTACTTTCTTGTTGCATTGTGTATCCGAAATCCGTTAATTTTTTTTAAATAATTTTTTTATTTGCATCGAAACTATTTCGAACATTTACTTGCAAATATAGACACGACATTTTAGACATTTTCTGTAGAACATATAAATTTAATTATGGTTTTAGAAGAACTGAAAACAACTTGTTTTCTTTTAATTATCATAAAAATATTTAAAAACTTATTTAAAATAAGTAATTTTATTTTGGCATAACTGTTTACGATTTGTAAGAAAAACGTTAAGAAACTGAGACACTATGCACGCTCCAATAAACAAACATTCGGTCTAACAGCTGGAGAAGTTTTGTTCATTGACCTCAAATGACAAAAAACCGTTTGTTAAAATTTTTTCAAATTAAATTTATGAAGAAAATACCCATAATTTTGCTAAAAATTATGTAAAAATTATCAATACATTGACATTAAATGAATTCTCGATACAAAATATTTTCTTTTCAAAGAAATTAATGCTACAAACGCTACCATATGGAACATTTTACCGCTGTTCCATTATATTTAGCTTTTAGCAAAATATAAGTAAGAATAAGTTTATGGATTTTCTCTTCGCTTTGGTGGCAACAAACTAAAGTACCATTTGTTATAAAACAAGTATTGCTCACCTGTTAATAACAATGAGATGAAGATGTTTTCACTGCAAAGTTTTTTCACTGCAAAACTGCAGCAGAAGCGCGATTCAGGAGCTCTGAATGACAGCGTAAATGCAGTTACTAGGAATGGGAAAAGAGAAGAGGGGAAGGTTGGGAATAAAAAGATAAATTAGTGGCGCCATCTGTTGCGGGTCTACAAACCAAAGTGCCTCAGTATTAATCCAATGGAAAAAAAATATTTTACAAGCCACATTTCTCCGGCTGTATTAAATATTTTTGCAAATGTTTATTTTAAATGATAAACGTAGATGACTTACAGGTCTCTATAATCCAACTTTTTGAAATTGCTTCGAATATTTTGTGTAAAATTATTTTTTAAAAATTAAAAAAAAAATATTCGAACCCATTTCAAAGAGTGGTATTGTCGGGACGTGTAAGTCAGCTACATTTAAAAACGGTTAGTAAAAATATTAAATACAGGCAGAGAAATGTGACTTAGAAACTAATATTTTCCAATTGGATAACACTGAGGCACTTTGGTTTAGAAACCCTCAGTCCAGTGGGCTCATTCCCCTTTACTAATATTTTTCTTCGGCCAACATTATTCATTTAACTGATATTTTTATTAAACTATATTTTCTTTATATTTTTTTACTACTTGTACAATACCATTGAGCAGAATATTGTGAAGTATATTCTGAAGTGTAGTATATTTTGAGCATGTTTAGCTGTAAGGTGATGCATGTTCAGGAGTGTTTTTTTCTTTTTATAGCTTTTCTTTTGCACTCTGGCGAGGGAGTCAGGTTTTCCAACAAAACACATATTTTTTTTTTAAAAATTAATAAATTTTAAAATTTTACTAAAATTTAAAATTTGAGAAGGGAGGAGTCATTTATCATCATTTGCCACAAAAATATACTTTTCAAAAATTAAATAAACCGTATTTTCTGTTCAAAATTTAAATTTAGATCTCAATTTGCTTATTTTAATACTACACATAATTAAGCAGATATCGTGTTTTTTTTAATCACACTTTACTTATCCAAATACAGCTATTTATGCATTATGTGTTCCAAATTTATTTATTATTCATTATTATATTTATTAATTTATTTATAATTTATTAAATTTATTTATATTTATAAATTTATTTATAATTATTTATTTATATTTATTTATTTATATTTATTATTTATTTTAAATTTATAAAATTTATTTATATTTATTTATTTTATTTATAAAATTTATTATATTTATTTATTTATAATTTATAAATTTATTTATATTTATTAATTTTATTTATATTTATTAAATTTATTTATTATTTTATTTATTTATATTTTTATTTATTTATAATTTTATTTATTTATAAATTTATTTTATTTATTTTATTATATTTATTTATAAAATTTTATAATTTATTTATATATTTATTTATTTATTTATATTTATAAATTTATTTTTAATTTATAATTTATTTATAAATTATATTATTTATAATTTATATTTATTTATATTTATTATTTATTTTATTTATTATAATTTATTTATAATTTATAAATTTATTTATATTTATTTATTTATAAATTTATTTATAAAATTTATAAATTTATTTATATTATTTATAATTTATTTTAATTTATAAATTTATTTATAAATTTATATTTATTTATAAAATTTATAATTTATTATATAAATTATAAATTTATTTATAAATTTATTTATTTATTTATTTATTTATTTATTTATTTATTTATTTATTTTATTTATTTAATCGGTGACTCTTCTACTTACTCAAGTCGATTAGTTGTATACACGTGCAGTTCTGATAAGGAGTTAATATATTAGTCACCAACCATCTCAGAAAGAAAAATTTGGCTATCTGGAATTCTTATTTGGATTTATTTTTAAAACACATAACACAGAATTCAATAAAAAGTACAGAAATATTTTTTTGTGATTTTTTTAAAATAAAAAGTTACTTAAAGATGGAAAGAGAAAAATTGAGCAATTGGTAAATTTTATCGCAGAAAAATAAAGCCTAAAAATCTTTATTTTTAAGCTTTAAAATTTTATTTTAATTGTCTAAAACGTTTTAAACCATATATTAAAATATGGCATAGCTATAAATATATTTTCTTAGCTTCATCTAAAATAAATAACTTTTTAGTTTTTCTCAGTTGTATCTGTTATTCTCTTTCTCGATAGTTTCAATTCACTGATTTTATTTTAATTGTCTAAAACGTTTTAAACCGTATGTTAAAATATGGCATAGCTATAAATATATTTTCTTATAGCTTCATCTAAAATAAATAACTTTTTAGTTTTTCTCAGTTGTATCTGTTCTTCTCTTTCTCGATAGTTTCAATTCACTGATTTTATTTTAATTGTCTAAAACGTTTCAAACCGTATGTTAAAATATGGCATAGCTATAAATATATTTGCTTATAGCTTCATCTAAAATAAATAACTTTTTAGTTTTTCTCAGTTGTATCTGTTATTCCCTTTCTCAATAGTTTCAATTCCCCGATTTTATTTTAATTCTCTAAAACGTTATAAACTGTATATTAAAATATGGCATAGCTATAAATATAGGGTTATTTAAGTAATTTAGCTGATACATTTTTTACACAAGAATTGATACAAATACAAATACAAATACAAAAATTGTCGACCAACAACAGGCCAGAGGCCCAGCAAGGTTGGTCCAAAATAAATCTAATACATTACCAGTTTCCAATGTCCGTCAAGTTTCTTCTTAAAATCTTCTACTCTCTTCGAATGCACAACATAATCTGGTAAAGCATTCCACTCATTGACAACTCTATTGTAAAAATAATGTTTTCTTACCTCCCTTCTAAAGCTCGATTTATTCAATTTCTGATCATGACCTCTGGTCCGGCTATTTAAAGTAAAATCTAAGCCCTCCATGTCTCCCTGTTTTATGAACTTGAATAACTGTATTAAATCACCCCTAGCTCTCCTGTTTTCCAGGGAATACATGTTTAAAGATCTTAATCTGTTATCATAATCAATACCAGATAGACCCTTACTCATTTTTGTAGCCCTATGCTGAACTTTTTCAAGCAACTCTATATCTTTTCTGAGGAAGGGAGACCAAAACTGAACAGCATATTCCAGATGTGGCCTTACCAATCCCCTATACAATGGCAAAATAATCTCCTTAGATTTAGAAGTGATACTTTTTCTAATATATCCCAACATTCGATTGGCTTTCTTACTTGCCTCAACACACTGCTTACTCATTTTGAAATCATTGCTCACCAAAACTCCTAAATCTATAACGAACTTACTATCTTAGATACTTTCTCCCTGTAAAACATAAGAATGATTAACATTGTTCTTACCCAAATGCAAGGTTTGACATTGTTAACACTGAACGACGTGCCCCAGCGTGAAGCCCATTCAGTAATTTTCGTAAGATCATTTTGTAACTGCTCAATATGCTCAACAGAATTTACTGTACTCGTCACTTTTAAGTCATCTGCAAAAATACTTAACTTGCTATTCAACCCCCAGCTGATATCATCAATAAACATAATAAATAAAATTGGTCCTAGTACAGAGCCCTGAGGCACTCCACTTACAACCTCATTCGAATCAGAGTACTTACCATTAATGTGAACCCGTTGTTTTCTATTGGTCAACCAATTTTTAATCCAACGGACCACAGCAGTCCCTAACCCAAATATTTTCAACTTAATTAAATTTTGACCAATACAAACCAAATTGGTCAAAATTCAAAACATTCTTAAGAATAAAAAGTTAAACAACTACAAACAGTACCTGTACAAAAAGTTGTCCGAAATATAAAATGTCCCTATTTTTGGTATACTTTTTTTAAAAAATAATTCTTTGTAAACATTGTATATTTTTTTATATTGTATCTTAATTAGAAAATAATTTATGAAGCAATTTCTTGATTATCTCATATACTTAGATAACAAAAATTAAAATTTCAATTCATAAGTGCAGTTCACAAAACTAAGGTGTATAATGCTTAGTTTTCACTTCAAAAATTTTGCAAATTAATGAAGAAGCTTTTTGTCTACACTTTTTTTTTTAAAAACAGATCAATCTTAATTTTTTTAATCATAATATAATGTATATATGGAGAGTTTTGTAGATAATTATTAAAAAAACATTAAAAAAACATATTTTTTTAAAAAACCGTAGGATTCGAAAAAGAAAAGAATATTAAAGTTTTTGAATTCAAAAGAATTTGTTTGAATATATTTGAATTTTATGCTTGTATAGTTGTCTTAAAAACTTAACCTAAAAATACTATATTCGAATTTTGAAGTAGAAAAACATAGCCAAGTTGTTTTTGAATACTATGTCCCTTTAAGCAGAAACTAAAAAAAAAAAATTATATTTGGAAAAGAAGTTCCGAAGAAATTTTTAATGAAGAGAGAGCACAATCAAAACTAGGGGGGTTTAACAGTACACAATTTTAAATTACCACTCAATAAATCAATACATTTAATGTTCATTACATATGCTATAAGTTAATTTCAATAACTTTAAAGCGGTACAAGTTCTATAGCAACTACCATTTTTTTCGCGCGAATTTCTCAAAAACCTTATTATGACGTGAGGCAGGTACTCGTGTACGAAATTTGAAGTCTGTAAACTTTTTCTTTTTCAGCAATACATTTAAAATCAATAAAGTTTTTAAGACAGCTATACTCTTTGCGCATGGGCGATTTTCTCGAAAAACTTTTTATGGTACTAGGAACTCGGACCAAATTTAGTCCATAGCTCTGTTAGTTCGAAAGTGGTTTCTGACTAAACGGACCAATGTATCGAAACCTCATTTTCGGAATCAGTACCCTCCAAAACGGGTAGAAAACACGAAATCTCCATTATTTTGGGTTTTCGACGCCATCGAAATACTTTAATTACCTTATATTTTATACTAGCTGTTATAACCGACGTTGCACGGGTAGAGGTGGAAAAACAATTTAACAGTCAATTTAACTATTTTTTCTTTCATTTTAGTTACATAAGATATGAAGATTACCCAGTAATTTTCCATTTAATTACCCAACTTGGATATAGTAATGAGTAATATTAATTTCAAAAATACCTTTTATAAGAAGCTCAAATTAAAAAGAATACATATTTAAGTAAAAAATAATCAGTAAGAATTAAAAATGGAAAAACAGCTTAATCTTAAAAGGGTCTCAAACATTTATTTTAACGCAATTCAAGGGAGTTCTATAATAAATTAAGTAACTTTTATTGTGGACACTTTGTAGATATAAATACAATATAAGCAGTACAAATTTCTACCATAATTCAATACAAATGCTGAAAAATTAAGAATTCAATGCAAACTTCGCATTTTTTATATTTATTTGTATTTTTTTAACTGTGATAAAGATACTAAAGCAAACGATTTTTATTTTAATATAAATATTTTTCTAACTGCTAAAAAGCTGGCAAACGATTTTTGTTTTAGATGTTTATTTCTTTTAGATGATAATTTTTTAGCTGTAATTAAACTAAATTTACTTAAAAATCGTTTTTAAAAAAATGTGTAAAATAAAACTAAATAAACAATCCGTGAAAACGTGCTGTTGAAGGAGCAATAAACCTCTAAGGTCTTCAATGCATTAAATGGGAAACATAAAAACGTTCGAAAACAATAGAAGGAATGGTCTGATTCGAAAAATTCTTAGCCTATATTTGTTCCGGAGATGAGATGAATTGTTGTGCCAAATTTCGTGACGATCTGTTGCGTGGTCCTTTAGATCTCGTGTCTTAAACAAACAAACAAACAAACGGAAGTTGCCTTTTATGTGTATAGATATTACACATTTTTCTAACTGCTAAAAAGCTAGCAAACGATTTTTGTTTTAGATGTTTATTTCTAAATTTTTTAACTGTAATTAAACTAAATATACTTAAAAATCGTTTTAAAAAAATGTGTAAAATAAAACTAAATAAACAATCCGTGAAAACGTGCTGTTGAAGAAGCAATAAACCTCTAAGGTCTTCAATGCATTAAATGGGAAACATAAAAACGTTCGAAAACGATAGAAGGAATGGTCTGATTCGAAAAATTCTTAGTCTAGATGTTTGTTCCGGAGATGAGATGAATTTTGTGCCAAATTTCGTGACGATCTGTTGCTTGGTTCTTTAGATCTCGTGTTTTATACAAACAAACAGACAAACGGAAGTTGCCTTTTATGTATATAGATTACGGATTACCGATTAGGTTATTGGAAGTAGAAAAAAGTTTAAAAATAGAAGCCCGAAATATCAGTCGATGTGAAAATGCTGACTACGGCCATGGGCGGAATCAAATGGAATTAAGATTTTGGTTTCGAGTTAGTAGTTCAAAGAAGAATTGCAAAAAGGGGACTTCGTTTGACAGTTATTTAGGATCGTCTAGAAGTGACTTCAATTGTATAAAAGTTTTTTTTTATTAAATTAGTGTCATTAATTTTTTTGGTGAATCAACAATCAGATAACTTTGTTGCATCTATTTCATCTAACATACAAGCCAAGCGACTATATATTGAAGATTACCAAGACGTTTTGAAGCTATTTCACAGACAGGTTTTGCACAGGCGTTACTCCTACATCGAGAGTCTGATTTCCGGCTGAGCAAAAGGGCACGTGGTCAGGGCCCCCACTTCAAGGGGCCTCCAAATTTGCTTAAGAAAAAATAATATTGAGGAAAAATGCGCAAAAATTAGTTGCTACAAAATCTATAATAATAAAAATGAAGTTGTGTGTGTGTTTGTGTGTATGTCTCTTATAGACTCATAAACTAGACATTTGTTTGACTCGTAACTTGGCACAAATGTGTAGTTCATACTTAACCCTTTCAGTCCCAATGACAATTTGGCATAATCATTTTAGAATTTTTTTTCTGATCGTCTATAGCTATTTATGATATCAAAAAGCACATCATTCGATTCTTCAAACTTTTTTCTATTAGAAAATATTTTGTATTAATCCCAATAGATGTCAGCCCTATTATTTTTAAAATTATGATCAGAAACATGATGATGCCAAATGGCATCACTGGGACTGAAAGGGTTAAGTTACAGATTTTGAACTTTCAGAGTTCAAAATGTTCTATTTTTAGAGAAAATTCGAATATTCTGAAAAAAAATACACTACTTTCGCTCAAATCCGATCATTTTTTTACTTTCCTGATGCCATATGCTGAAAAAATTAAATATAACTTTTAACGAAAATATTTAAAACAGAAAATGTTTATTTTATTCTTTTGCCATTACCTTCAGAAACTAAATTCATTTTTTGAAAAATAATTGACATGTTTCAAGTGACGTAATTCCGTCCAGTCTCAATTTCAGGATTTATTGTGGGTTTAGGTGATGGATTTCTTCATTGATGGTTCTGTTGATTTCAAATATGCATATTTAAGCTATTTCCGTGAATTATATCTATGATGGTTGTTCAAGGCCATCGTACTAGAGCTACATATTAGAGTTTTTTTTCATTTTTTCGCAAAATACGTTGCCAAACTCGCCAAATTCTTACCTAAACGCGCCAAATTATTATTATTTTTTTAATTTATAAACTGGTTTGTTGTTCGAAGGCCATTGTGCTAGAGCTGTATAATAAGAGTGTTTGTAGCTATCTCTCTTTTCTCGCCAAATTCTTACCAAAAACGCGCCAAATGAGCTAAAAGGTTTTATATGTTTATGAGGGAAATTACGATGACTTTTATGCGTGCATTTTATAGCGTATTTTTTTATTTTGAATTTTTAAGGTAGTATAAGGAATATCATTTTATACTTTATAATGAGCGGAAACAATAACATGATTTTATACTTTATAATGAGAGGAAACAATAACATAACTTTATTATTCTAGAATGGATTACATGGTACATATACTTGCATCGATTACAACTTTTTTTTTAGTCCGTGCGGAGAACGGATATTTATTTGCTATCAAATTAATAAATATTGAACCAAGTGCCATTAATTTTTCAAAAGCGAACCACTATAATTATTATACCCCTCGTTATTTTATTATGCCCTGACCATGTGAATAAAAATTATGTATATGTATTTAAAATGTTACATAATAGGAAAATATGATAGGTCTCTGATGAAATTTAAAATCAAAAATTACTTTTATTGATACATTCACGTATGTTGTGGGGGCACTAAAACTTGCTTGTGGCCTGAGCCATAAAAGTTGTAAGTTGAGCCCTGCTTACATCCGGTTATTGACTATCTACAAATCGTTTTCCAGAAATATTTATTCGAAAAAGCTACTGATAACAAACACTGCGACACACTGATAGGACCCGATAAGTCGTCGATACTTTCTGATACCGAACCTTTGGCTTCAGTGCGATCAAAACAGAGTGAAACTGACACACAACATCTGATGCTAATTATTGCCTGCCTTATGTTGTCATATCACATTTTCACGTTATAGATTAAAACCTCATCTATAGATTACCACTGTTTAAATAATAATGCATATGTGTAGAAAGGCAGTTTCGTTTGTTATAACGTGTTAGAATGGAAGGATTTTTGAGTTTACGGACTGTTTTGCTGTGCTTTGTTGTAGTTTTTCTCAGGGAAGCAAATGGACTTTTTCTGTTCAAAGAAGTACATTTTTATAATCACGATCCAGATATAACCCGAAACGTGGTGAGTAATTATTTATTTTTAATGTTTTAATATTTTTTTGTGTGCGAATAATTTATTGCTATGATGTAATAGTGGATAATTAATAAAATTTGGGAAGAGTGTTTTTTCTCAGTAATTGTAATGATGTATTTTTAATGTTTATAATAAGTGTAGTCTAGTT